>VXBC01009447.1:1582121-1606185 GCA_013399945.1 Ploceus nigricollis
CCGGGGGGACAGGGACCGGGAGAGAGCCGGGACTGCCGGGGGGACACGGATCGGGAAAGGGTCCGGGAGAGAGCCGGGACTGCCGGGGGGACAGGGACCGGGAAAGGGTCCGGGAGAGAGCCGGGACTGCCGGGGGAGACAGGGACCGGGAAGGGGTCCGGGAAAGGGTCCGGGAGAGAGCCGGGACTGCCGCACCCCGGCCCGGCGGGCACACAGCAGCGCTGCCTGACGCTCTCGGAGCGTTTCAGCCTGCACCTGGGTCAGGGGGGATTTTCTCCTTGCCAGACATACCAGCTCACTGTGATTTAGCTGAACTTCTGCAAAGTACAGAAACAATTACTCGTGGTCAGGTTACAAGGTTGTACATTTAGAGTCTTACTTCTATGCTGTGTATTCAGCCCACTCCCACTATTTGCAATAACTGGATGTTTTAAAGATTTAGTTCTTATCAAATTTTAATTAGGGATAATAGCACATTTTGCCATATGGGTGGGTCCCTCAGCATCTCTCGAAGTTCCCTCTAAATACAGACTGATGTCCTGGCTCTCAGCCCTTGTTAAAAATCCCATTACTCCAACAGACAGAGCAGGTCTCTTTGAAGTCGTGACCCAGTTCTTACATGCAGTCTTGGAAGTTATCCCTGAACTTGGATTTGTGAGGTTACGTGTGCCTCCCTGCTTTTCTTTCAGATGATTTTAAGGAGGTCAAAACATCATGGGACTCATAATGAAATGACAGAAATAAACACTGTCTGCATCCCCTGCCCATTCCCTTTGCCTCCAGCCATCCAGGTGGTGGAACAGCATCAGCCCAGAGTTTAACAGCACAAAGCTCAGTACTGCTTTTTCACCAAGTTAGTGCCAGCCCTGCTGCAGCAGCACCACTGACTGCGTTATTTAGAAGAGGAATTTGCATTTCACACGGGGTGGGATTTAACTCTGCAAAATATTTACTCAGACCACTTTAATCCAACGTCCCACCTTAGTGAAAATAGATGGCAAAAGTGAGGAATTCACACAAAGCCTGGTACTGCAGGGGAGCAAGCTTTTCCAAAAGGCTTGGTAATAGGAAACTACAATACCCCAGCCACTAAAACGTTATTCCCCACACTAGTGAGGAATGGTTCCTGGCAAGCAGTCCCCTCCTCTGGACTGTCTTCCTCCTCCCACCACACACGTTTCCATTTTTCATTCCACTGCTGCTCCTCTACCTTTGTCCAGCTTTTATTTCGCTCCTGTTAACTCGGAAGGGACAAAGCAATCTGTGAAAACCAATGCAAGCTTGGACCTGTACACAAAATGAAGGTCACTTAACAACATTAATTAATTCAGTATTAGCAGGCACTGCTTCAAAGCCCAGACAGGGCATCCCCTGTCCCCAGGGCAGCTCTCTGCCCTTTGAAGCCCAAGTCACCCTCAGCCTGTGCAGGGAAATAAACAAAAACCGAACAGCAGCACCAAGCTGGAGTTGAATCTGAAACCCTTTGTTGTTTCCACCTGGCTTGGGAACTTTTTCAGCAATATCTCATCAGGGACAATATTTCTCCTCCTCTGACACCACCAGGGAACAGTGTGTTGATGTTATCTAACGTAATGTCTTAATCCTACCTGGCAGTAACATGTGTAGCTGGTAGTTTTAATAATAAATTAAAAGCTTTTTTTTTTTTTTCCTCTGAAGAACTAGGTGCAATTTCTATTCTGTTGATTGCGTGGCACGTATATGTTTTAAAATTAATATAGCCCAAGCTACTTGAAAAAAAAATCAGTCCCAACTAACAATAAAATATAGGCTCTGGCCTTGCAAAGGTGGTTTAATATGTCTCAAAATGAAATCTGCACTAAATATCCACTTTAGATTTGTATCTGGTGATAATTATTTCCAGTACTTCCTTGCTTAATGAACTTAAATGCATCACTGCCATTATAATGTCACTGTGGGCATTTTAGTTCAAATGTTTTCAATTTATCATGTACTTGTAACACACTGACTTCCAGAGATGAGTGGAAACAACAATTTCAACTCTAACTTTGTAATTTGGTTCCTGGAGAGGTTTTTTTCTGTGCAACCATTAAAGCTATCCACTGTAACAGTGCTTCAAACACTTGGAAAAAATCCTTACACAGTCTGTGATCTAGAACAGAAAGTAATGTGTTCCTTCTTGAATAATACTGGGATGGCTGTAACAACTTCCTGATCAGAAAGCTGTTTCAAGTTCAATTTTTATTTTTATTTTTTTAAATGCCATTTGATAGGGCATTTTTATATTTTTATATATTTTTATTTTCTATATTTTAAATATTTTAATATTTTTGCTTATAATTTTTATTATTNAGCAGAGTTGGCCATGGAATGGGGACAGCAGAATCTGCCATGGGAGGGGGACAGCAGAGCTGGACATGGGAGGGGGACAGCAGGGACAGCAGAGCTGGCTGAGAAGCTTCTCCCAGCTCTGCCGTTCGGGGCCATCCTTGGAGCTCGCTCTGTGCCCGAGCCTCCCCAGGGCCCTTTGCCAGCTCCGGTTGCATCACCGGGCTCCGGTTCCTCCCCGAGATCCCCGGCGCGCATTGGCCACGACAGGGGCGGTGTGTTTGCTGCACCAGGGCTGCGCCATCCCCCAGCACCACCAGTGTTATCCACAGGCATTTCCTCGCAAAGAGATTTCAGCATTGTGGCGGTGCAGTGCGGAGATTTCCACTAAAAGCTCAGTTTGAGTTCAGACCTCTGCCTGTGAAAAGTCCACAAGAATTTCAGTCTGGACATGGGTCAGGTTGGGTTTTTGCCTTGCCAGACACACCAGCTCACTGTGATTTAACTGAACTTCTGCAAAGTACAGAAACAATAACTTGTGGTCAGATTACAAGGTTATAAATTTAGATTCTTACTTATTTGGATTCTTACTTACTTTATATGCATCCCATTTCCACTCTTTGCAGTAACTGGATGTTTTAAAAATTTAGTTCTTATCAATTTTTAATTAGGGATAATGGCACATTTTGCCATATGGGGTCCTCATCTTCCCTCGAAGTTCCCTCTAAACACAGACTGATGTCCTGGCTCTTGGTGGCACTAAGGAGACCTGGCACCAGTAAGAGTGTAGCCCTCAATTAAAAAAAAAAAAGGGGGGGGGGTGTAATTAAAATAACATACTTTTATATCGAGTTAAAACCAGTTTTGTATTTACCCTAAAACTGCTTCAAATTATCAGCAGCTAGTAATGTAAAAATTAAATTATAAATGGACCTCAGTGTGAGAAAGTATATTTTTACTGATTGTTTTAATATAGGAGTTCTTATCTATGATTTATTAGTGTAAATGAAACACATTCAAGAGGATATTTTTAAGCTGATGAAAGGAGCTGCTCCTTTCTTTGCTGTATTCCTGGTGCTGCCATATTGGTTCAGAGCCTGAAGATGCACCATGCAAAGTAATGTGGTAAATGTGTTTGAATATTGGAGGAAGGCTGAGGAAGCAGAAACAAAGACTTTTAGCATGTTTTCAAATTAATGACAGTCTTTAGTTAAGCAAATTACAGTTTTAGTTGTCAGCCTTTTAGAGGAAGTCTCTATGAACTGAAATAAAAAGCCATGGTAGAAAGTGTTTTTCTTCTTTTATCAACGATGATTTAATCATAAGAATATTGTTAACCTGATTAATGTATTTAAGCAGAAAGAAAAGACTTCACTTAGTATTGGAATTTATCAATCATAGAATTCTAGATGAGCTCCAGAGTTATTTCCATGGATTGGATAACAAAGAGTTTAAAAATACCTTTTCCAGTTAGAACAAGCAGTTGAGTACCTTCACAACAAACATGAAAGAACTCATGGAAAGGTTAATCATAAATAAAATGTTCTTGCTTCTAGAGCACACCTTTTCTTTACTGTTGTGATTTGTCATACAGATAGCAAATGTGTTAATTTTTTAATTAAGAACAAGGATTAGTTTTGTGGTTTAAGGCTTCCAACTGGTATGAAATTACCTGCACAATTGGAACATTGGATTAGATGATTGAAGGAGGACTTGGGTAGCAGCAATGCTGCTCCAGAGAATTCGGACCCTTCTCTGAAATTCGGAAGAGCCAACAGTGTTCAGCACTTTGAATTCCCTCCTTGTCCTTCTCCTTCACTCTGTCTTCTGTCTTTTAATCACTTCTGGTTTGTCCTGCTGCTGCTGGGTTGGGTACTGTGCCGAAATCTGTGCTGTACTGTGCCAAAATCCTGCTCTCTTTTGCTCATCACCTACATTAGCAGTTGCTAATTGAGTAGGATCAGGACATTGATGACTTTGGGAAATGAGGGCACTCTGTGCCTCAGAGTCAGTTCTGATGTAGCAGGAGGATTTTTTCAGTCCATGCTTTCATGCCTTGAGTACTTTTAAAAGAAACAGAATCTGCTTCTTATTAAACTGTATTGTTTGGTTTTGTTGGTTTTTCTTTACTTTTTATTTTTTCCCCTTCCTTTGTTATACACCATGATTTAATCTGAGAATATTTTGTTAACACAAAGTGGAATTACTAAACTTTCTGATTTAGGTTTTGCTTAAACATGAACTGCCCTTGGTGATGTTTACACAGATTATGTGCTTACACAATGGTACAGGGCTCCTTAACTGATTTCAAGAGACCCTACACATAAAAAATATATGTGGGGGGTTTTTTGGAGGGGGATGGCACCTCTAATTCAACTGTATAGAAAAAGTAGTTTCCTGCACATGAACTTCTGGATGCAGTGCCACATTGGCAAAAGGAAAATAATCATATAAAAGCTAAATTAAAATGGTGGCATGGTGCCTACATTTAAGGTCAGAGTTTCCATTATGTTCTGGTTCCAGATTCAGTCAAAGCAACACAAAGTTTATCTTTAAAAATAGCACTGTTATTATATAAACCAAACAGCAGAGTTGTTTTATAAACCTGTAGAAGATGGTAATCTATGCTATTCCCAGGTAACCTGTGCCTGTTTGCCCTGCAGGTGGTTTTCCATATTGTCCATATCAAAAACGTCCATCAGTGAGCCCCTGGATGATCAGTGACAAGGGCTCTCTATGGAGCAATGCAAGAGAAAATGCTGGAAAAGTGAGGAAGCAACAATGTGGAGCTTTGGAGACATATCACACATGGTTAACTATGTGGTAAGTTGGAAGTTTTTCCAGGTGTATACTTAATTTCCACTAAAGACTTTATTCTGCATTTTGTAAAATTCTGTTACTGTCCACCTGCTATTATGAAATTCTGTGGAGGTTTGGAATTGTGGGGAGGAGAGGGAACTCCTGTGCTAAGTCATGCTTTAGCATTAGTGTCTCACTCATGCTTTAGATATTGATTATTATTATTCGTAGTAGTAATAATTATAACAACAGTACCCTGCAGCAGTTATTCTGGCAGTGCTGAACTATAAACATGGAGGTAAATAACAAGCCAGGATAATTCCCTTAGTCTCAAACCTCAGATACAGTTTATAGAGCAGAATGAGTCAGCGTGAAGGATTCTTCTCTGAGAGGAAGCACAGGGAGAAGCACAGCAGTGTTGGGTATTTGGATCCATTTCAGTTTTGAAGACAGTAGGCTTTTTGATGAGAGATTTGGAATGTATTTTACCAATCCCCACATGGATACAAAAAAAGAACATGGTATACAATCTTTATATCTCTTTTAACCAGCTGATTTATTGTCTGATAATCTCCTGTTTGTCAAGCAGCTGGGTACTTCCAAAAAACACCTGCAGGTTTTTATGGAGCCCAGGATTTTCAGGGATGGTACTTCCTGAAGTTCAGGATCCTAAAAAATGCAAGGAAAAGGTTTCCCCAGCTCATTGCTTTACTTGAAATCCTGTTTCCTATTAGAAATCCTATTTCCTATTAGAAATCCCATCCAGTTACAGTCTGTTGTCCCAAAGTCATATGGGTTGTCCACACAGGAAGAATGTGGCATATCAGAAATTGCTAATTAGAGAAGTTGGGATTTTCAGAAATGCCAAGGAGATTCAGAAGTGTAAGTGCCAGTCCACAGTTTTCTAAGTATTTCACTTAATTTAAATTCACTGATGTTATAATTACTATATTCACTGAGATGCAGTTGCAGGCACTAATGGTTAAAAAAAAAAGTGTTGTGTTCAGACACTGAATTTTGTTTCCCCTGATGTCAGAGGGAATGGGAATGGATTTAAATTTTGCCATTTCCATTAAGCAAAATCAAAAATCCAATAGGCAATTTCCTGCCATAAAAAGATCTGAGAGAACAGATGGAGGAAGAATAATCTAATTGAGATGCATTTTCTTTTTTACTAGCTTGCTCTATTTTGTTTTTAAGAGCATACCTAAAATGTCTTCTTCCACAAAGAGAGCATGTTCATTAAGTCTTAGAATAAATGACAAGCAAAACATTTTTTTACAAATCCAGAATGCTCCTGGTGATAGCAGACATTTTTAATACTGATTAACACCATGAAAACTGAAACAAAAAGGATGAAGCACTCCTGAAGACAGCCCAGTGAAGCTTTCACCAGCAGCAGGCTCTTCTGACTCATTCTTTCTATTGCAGTAGAAAATGCAGTTGCTGCAGAGGAATGAAGGATCTCATTCATTTACAGGGGACAGGGAAAAGGAAAGACCAGAGGCCAAGTTTTCCTCCCATGGATCAATTACAGAAGGGGTTACTCCTTCTCTCTCTTGTTCTGCCCTTCCAAATCTCTGATAGCTGTAGTGGGACGTGTTAAAATCTCCAGAGTCATTGATTTTGTTGATGATGGATTGACTTAGTGTTACAGATACATTTTCAGAAGGTATTCAGTGAAAACAACTAAGTTTAACACTTAAAATTAAATGGAGCTTTGGAGACAAGGGAAAGCAATTTATCCATTAGGCTACTTAGATTCCCCAGAAGTCTTTGTAACCCTTCAAAATCCTTCACAAACATTTTAGAGCTTTCAGGAGGATTCATTTTATTTTCTCTTAGTATCCTTATTTGGGTTTCTTTTCTTTTCCATGTAAGATGAATCCCACAGAGACAGCATAAAGGGATTATAAAGTGCCCCCCTTCAGAATGGGCCAGCACCATCCAGCTGTGGGAGCTGGAAGCTAAATAGAAATGGAGGGATGGAGGATGTTCTTTCAGAATGAGGTCATGATGCAGGAAGTTGGTCTCTTCCTCCAGCTTTAGAGAGGTATTAGTCCATCCATTTCAGACATCAGATTTATTTGTTTATGTTGGAAGCATCTGTTTTTCATCCAAACAGCCAAGGAAGAGAAGCAGAGATTCTTAGAAAATGCTTTATATGACTCAAATTAGGCAATAATTAAACTATTTAATCAGATGTTCCAAACTGTTTATGGAAGATAGGGATCCTACCTTTCTCACGTGGGTCCTTTAGTTTAAGAAGCTCTAGACTGACTTAAAGTTGGGCAATATCCTTCAGGTATGCAGAAGAGGAACGTGTGGAGGTGGATAAGGTAAAAATCAGCTCTGGAAACACTGCTGGCAGGGAGTCTGAGCCCACCTGAGCTGGGCTGAAAACTGATTGTATCTTCTGACACACCCAGAGAAGATCCTGCACGTTGGAGGAAGAATCTGTAGTCAGAGATGCTGCATTTTCCTGGCTGCCCAGAAGTTTTAGGTTGATGATCTTATGTGTCTAATTTCCTACTCCATGCTGAAAAACTGCATGACTCTAAGAACTTCAGGCTCTGTTCATGAGCGTGAGTCACATCCACAGAAACATAAAGGGTAGGGCAGCACATGTAAATGCAATTTGGAAATAAAGATACAAGGACTAGCTAAAGAGAGGTGAAACAGCCTCAGCTACCTGACAGTCCATTCATAACCTCTATCTAGCAAATTAGAAGAGTATTTTGGGACAGTCCTCAGCCAGCAGAATCCTCCTAGAGGGAATAATTTCTCCAGTATAATTTAGATAAAACTCTGGGGCCCTTACCTACCCTAGAACTAGGAGCTAAAATAATAACTCACCTTCCACCCACCCACTGTACCTATTCAAACGATGAGCCAAAAACTGTGAACTAGGTTACACAGCAACAGAATAAGGCACAGTCATCCCAGATGTTACTGAAGTAGGTGCAATGACAAAAAATATATGAGATGATTTAAGTAGAGAACAGACACTGAATAGCACTAGATGAGAAGACTCTTAATAACCTGATGATATTAATTTATGGATTATCTAATGACACGAACAGATATGAGCCCATAACTATGTAGACATTGGTAAACTGCTTCTATAGAACAAATTGTCCTTGGTTTGTGTGTGGGTGTGCAGTAAAGAAGAGATACTCAGAGGAGCCCAAGAATGTCCCAAAAGATCCCCCAAAGCCTGTATCTCCCAAAAGTTCTATAAGATCTTTCACAAAACAATGATTATATGTTCTCCTACACAGGAGTAGACTCAGAGACAGTGGCCAAGTCTTCACTTTTCTGAGCCTGCTCCTCAAAAGGCATAACTGTATCATGGAAAAGCACCAGATTTGGCCCTTTGCAGAGTGAAGAAATCACACAGTGAACAGTGAAAAAACCCCAGTTTGTTGCCACCAGATAGAGGGTGAGTAAAGCAAACTCTCCAGTCGAAAAACAGATACCATGCAATCACCTTTTAATGTATAAAGAGGCACCAACAGATTGTTGGAGCTTAGTAAACGTAATTTCTATTTTTTAGCTTGTTTGATGCTTGGCTTGCCCACGCAGAGGTTTTTACAAGAACCTCTAGACAGCACTTGGTGTAACACTATTATAAAATGCTGACCATTTTCCTGACACCGTGAGAGGGCACCACGGCGTGACACAGCCTTAAGCACTGCTACAGAGTGATTTCCCTAAAACTTCCCTGTGGTTACAGAGTGATTTCCCTAAAAGTCCCCGTGTTTCAGCCGTGCTGTGCCGAGCCCGCCCAGCCAGCAGGTGTGGCTGTGGAGCCTTTCGGAGCGCAGGGATCGCTGCCATCCCCCCGGGGCTGCGGAGCGGGGACCGCGCTCCCTCCCTTCCAGCGAGGATCCCCAACAAGCTGCGCGCTGCCTTCTCGCCGGGACATCCCAGGGGAGCTGCAAACGCCAGTGTGTTTGTCCACGTCTTCTGCACAGACATAGCTGTGCCGGGATTTCTGCTGCAAAGGAAAAGTTTTGGTTGTGTCCTTTGCTAACGAGCTCCATTTCTAGTGCACACAATTGCCGTTATCCTTGCAACTACTCACGAGGGATTTGGTTCTCTGAGTTGTTTAATAGCAGATTTACTTTAGATGCTGGCATATGGTTTAAGAGGAAATGTTATTTAATACAGCTTAAAAAATCACTATTTCCTATCAGATTCTTACTAGACCTGAAAGCCAACTTCTCACAAGAAACAAAATCAAATTCTCCTTCAGAGCACAGAGTAACAGCAGAGATGTAGAACTGATGAAAGATGAGAAATGCTGATTTTAATGCCTGTCAGAATGGTGCAGAGTTTGGGAAGGTGAAAACTGCTCTTCTTAAAATATTTATTGCTGCAAAATTGCTTAAAATTGTTTAATTTTATTGCTTAAAATTGTTATTATAATTACAACCTACTGGTGATTTTAAACACCAGCATGAGAAACATCTTCACTTGTTAAAGGACCTTCCAGGTAGGGATATGAGACATCCTTTAGGGGGCTGTGCACTGTTATGGAATATTTCTCTTGCAGACGATCCTCTGCTGTTTTATCCCAGATATGTTAAGAAAATGCTGGACTGAGTGTTCCAGCTGATGTTTTGTCATAGTTTCCAAAAATAAAAGAAAGTAAATGAAGGTTGTATGAAAGCAGTTGAGATTGTGGAGTCAGCAGTTGCTGAGCTGACTTAACTTGGAATAACAGCCACTGAAAAAAACCAAAAAAACTTGGCTCATAGAAATTTCCTGAACTGGAACAGTCAACAGGATTATTTTTAGTTCAGGTTTTAATGTTTTATTATTTAAAGGGAAAACAGTTGCCAGATGAAAAACATTCTGTATAGTTTGAACAAAAGGTATTTTCTTATGTGCTAATCTTTAAATAACAAATTTTTACAGGGTATGGTTTCTCAACTACCTCTCTTTCTGAGGTGTTCCAGTCCCAGCATCATTAACAAAAATAAAGCTAATGTGAAAAAGTGAGACAGGACATTTTAGCCAAAAACTGATTTTGGTGTAGTTTTGTAGTGAGGTGAGGACATGCTTGAGTTAGGGGTCCAGCATTGCCCAGGAAGCCTCTTCACTCCTAAACACTGATTATGAGCTGTAGTTTGGTGAGCAGGGTGACAGACATGAGTAATCAAAAATATTTATTTAATATTTTTTGTTGCTAAATAGCTGATATTTAAATATGAACAGTGAAATTACCTATTTAGACTCCGTAGTCTAATTTTGTATCTGTTTATTCTGTATAATTAGGGGGCAGATTTAGCTTTGGCTGTAGCCTTTTATTCCAACAACTAAACACATTTCATTTGCAAGTGTTCTGAGACTGTATTTCAAAATTATTTCAAAACAAATATTTGGTACAGCTTGATCAATGTTTCTCTTGGCAGCAGCTCTGCCTGCTGCAGCCCAAAGTCATGTTGTTTCTCCCCAGTCCCACATCTTTCCCTAAGCTGTGCTGGCATAATTGCATCTGGGGTCGCGTGGTGAACTCGGTCAAAGACCTGATCTGGATTAAAATAACCTGACCAAAGATGGGTATTTGGAGCTTGGATCCTTTTCCTGCAAGAAATCTCATGGAGATGCTGTGGCACCACTGAGACTGTGGCCTGGGGAGGGACACAGTGAAAAGAGGGGCAGCTTCACCCAGCACATGGAACCACAGCCTTGGCTTTTCAAACTGAAACCCCAACCATGCCTTTGGCCCGTTCAGTGTCTAAAGAAAAAAAAAAAAAGAAAACAAAAAGTAATTGCATAGCTATGATACTGCAGTCTTGTTTTAATTCTGTTTCTCCAATGTCCATGCCTAAAATAACTGAGTGCACCATGAATTAATGGCATGCTACAGGGATTAATACACACAGAAAACACATGAGGAATCGGCACAATAACGTAGGAGTAGGGAAAGCACAGAAAATGCTTTTCTGGGAGGAAGATCTACTTGGAGAACATGAATTGCAAACAAACAAAAAAGCTAACAGAAAATTAGAAGGTATTTTATAGTTCTCTTTGTGTTTTCTGTTACTAGCCCTGAGTTATGGTGGACCTGCAGCAAGAGGAGCAGTTACACATTAACAGCCGAGTCACCACAGCATGATCCAAGATTGCAACTGAGCACGAGTTACCTGCAGAGGCAGTAAAAGAAACTGGAACCAGGAAAATACTTAGTGGAGATGAGTTAAACTGCTGTTCCACATGCTTAACTGAAACTGGAAGGAGTTTGGTTGTACTGAAAATGTGTTACTGAGACTGTATGTGTTGTAGTATGTGTTGTAGGGGCTCTCTTGTCCATCCTGTATTTTTGAGGGAAAGCAGTTTCTGTTTGACTATGACGTTATCTGGTATCACGAGGTGTCTGTAAAGTATTTAAAGAATCTTGCTGAGCAGCAAAGCTCATGCAATAAGGAAACTGGAAGAGTTAATGAGTTTTGAAATCTAGAAGTCTTTGTTTATCACAGGAATTAGGATGCAAATTCCAGTTCCTCTTGCAATCATTTTTCCTATTTATTGTCACGTATTTAAAATTTTTCCTTAGCTTTCCCCTGTTGCATTTTCCAGGTGGTCACTGATATTGCTAGGAAAAAAAAAGTACAAGCAACTTAAGCTGGATAAAAAAAGCTATGAAAACTCTGGAATGTTAAAAAATTAACAGGGTTAAAAATAAAAAGCCCTGTTATTATGTTTAAGTTTAAAACAAATACTTATTTTATTTTGTGACTTTAAAACACTATAACTACTTAAATTCAGCCATTACAATATAAAATTTTGAAATATTAATAGTTTAGCAGGTTTCATGGCAACTAAAAGTCACACCATCAAAATTAGGACAATTTTGGTGCATCTTAATGTCTTCATCTTTCTTCTTGCATTGTTGGTTAAACTCAAGCACTAGGATAGTGCTGCCCTTTCCTCTTTGCTCCCTGGCTTGTGATTTGCTTCCAGCTGTTACTATTTGTGAAGTGTATATCCTGCACGTGGCATGAATTTACCAACACCAGGCTAATACAGCCCCATGGCCTGGGCTCAGATACTGGGAGAATTAGAGGAGATTACATCCAGATTTAGATGCTAGGCTATTTTTAAATGCTCTTCCTCTCCTAATGCATTTTCCTGTATAATCCTATCTAAAAATTTATTTTGAGGGCCTGGGGTAAGTAAGGAACTGGGGGCTTAATGTCACCAAATCCAGAAAAAGCTTCCATGGGCTTGGGGTTAGAGTTAGAGCTCAGAAAAACTGATTTCATTCACTGGATCTCAGCTCAGAAGAAGGAAGAACGTACCTTAAAGATCCCAGAAAGAAAAACAGTTTCTATGAGACTGGAAAAAAAAATGTGAAAGGCAGGCTGAGCTTGTAAATCCCCCAGAAATAAATGATAACATCTTTTCCATTTTAAATGACCAGCTGGATTTGATGCCAGCCTAACTGTCTGGATTATGTTCCTTCCTTGTTGTGCTGCTGGCTGAGATGGTTTGGGGTAAATAATCTCATTGCTGAACACTGATTCCTCACCTGTGAAGTGGTATTGACTTTACAAAGCCCACTGAGAACTACTGATGGAAAATGCTATTCTAGAGTTGGCAATAAAATATGATGCTTTTCATATAAAATAACAGTATCTGAATTATTTTAGAAATGTGCTCATTGTGTTCAGATCTAAGCAATTATCAGGTTTTACAAGAGTGGTGAGAGAAGACCAGATAATTAGCTAATCTCTGCTGTTAAACACTTTGGCCCTGGGAAATTAGAAATTCTTTCCTGTATGCTGTATGCCTCCCAGCACTCTGCAGAGTTAGCAAATAGGACACCATGGAAAGAGGAAATCCTGACACAAGCAGGAACCTCTTTGCTGGAAGAAAAGTAGGGGGGGAGAAGGGTCTTTTGTGAGTAAGGTGGAAATAACTTCCCAATACAGAAATATCTGCTGCACTCAGTGATTCTGTGAAGGCACGTCCAGATCAGAGTCACCCACGGGCTGTGCAAGAGGCTTTTGCACAGTCACACCCACCATGCAGCTCTGGGAGTTCTGTTCTTTTCCACAAGTTTCTATCTATTTGTGTTTAATTATTTTCTGCAGAGGAGCTGATAATAAAATTATGAAGTATTTTATTGCATATAGGGGTAAACGTTTAAGAAAAACATCACAGTTGCTTGACTGCAGAAGTGTATTTTCCAAGTGAAAAGCCTGATTTTCAGTGATTATGTCAGGCAAAGAGCCCCTTACCTTCCCTGCACCAAGCATTATTTTGGAGGGTTTCTAACATTTCCTTTCTAGTTGGTTTGGGGTGTTACAGGCAGATCCAACAGGGAAAAAGCTGCACCAGCTGTTGGGAAGAAAACAGTTATTTTCCTTGTGTAAGTTTTTTGAACTCATTGGTTAATTCTGTCCTTTGTTCTGTTGCACAGGGAGCTTACGCAGGCTGTGATGAGACGAAATGACATCAGATATACAAGCATCCTCTCAAAATTCAGAACTCGTGTCTCCCCTGGAGTCCCTTGAATACAGCTGCTAATTATCTCATGGAATGTGTTCTGCTGCAGTTTGAAGAGCGCCAAAGTGAAGCCAAAGGACAGACTGCTCACTAAAACCATGGGTTTGCTTAAATGGTGTGAATATTTCTCCAAACCAGAAGTCCTTTTCAAGGGGAGGAAATATGAGGTTATAGTTAAAGTAGGGAAGTGAGAAAGAGCCAGAGCAAGAGCCGTTCCTCAACTGAGAGCTACAGAAGTATAGGGAAGACACAGGAAAGCAGGGAGAAGGGAGAGACACAACTCATCCAGTGGTAGGCGAAGATTTGAGCACCACATATCAGGTTCCCTGGCAAAGCCTGCTGCCATTTAAAGCAATGCTCTGCTTTGTTCTGAGGGAGGTGAGGTGTGTTCTGTTCTGAAACCATTAACCCTCCTGTTTTTCATTTCCTTACACCAGGCAGAGAAACTTCAGTACATTCAGTAGTTGAATACTGAAAATTTGAAAACCTGAGATCTTGGTGACAGATAAAATGTACAGCTAATAAACATTTTATTCTTTCAAGGCCTAGGGGCAAATGCAGCATTACTGAAGAGGGAAACAATTTGGTTGATATCACTGGAGCTGAACACACTTATGCCAGAATGAAACATAAATGCTCATATAATCCCTTGTGACCTCTCAATTATTCCCACGCAGCCTAACAGTGATTTCACAGATCACACTGCTGGGAAATGTAATTTAAACTTTCTGTGCTATGTGTGCTCATCCCTTTAACTTCCTTACTCAGTAGTCACCAAGGCAAGTTAATGGGTAGGATATTTTAGTTGGAGTTAAGGGTTGCAGCAGAGACACTTGAGCCCATTGTGAGCCTTTGTGTTCTTTCTAGTACTATTTTCCCGGATGATTTCATCCCTATCCTAGTGACTGATTATCAGAGGAGTAGCCTTTGTATGCAGGAGACAATGTATTGATTGCTAGCCATGGTGAGCTGTGTGGGAGACGGGTATTATGTATCTACAGCTGGAGCTTGCTGAGTAAAGAATCATTAGCACAAGACATTTGCTGTAGCTTTCCATAGATAAAAAACATTGCAGGAATAAAACAGAAATTTCCCAAAGTGTAGCTAACACAAGTTAAGTATAAATATACTTACAGTTTAGTAAGTTTACAGTTAAGTATAAATATAGTTAAGTATAAATATTTTATGAGATTTAGGGAAATCTAGCAGTGTCCACTGCTGCATATAAAACTCATTCATCTACTTTCGGATTTTCTTTTTCTCTCTTAACTGTAGAAATTAAAACCCCCACCTATTTCAACAGAAATAAGGCAGTTTGTTCTCTGAACTTTTGAAATTGTTTGTTATCTCCTGGGTAGCATCTTGATTCCTGGAACTGACAAGATATTCACTGCTTTTTACCAGTATCAATGTTTGGTTTGGATTGTCTGCCTTAAATCTACTTCTGAAATCTTGTCAAACCCAACCCCTCTTGTTACACCATTCTTAATACTAGACCAGCTGGCTTGTGCTTCTTGGTACATATTCTTTTTCAGAATTCATTTTTAAACTCACTCAGATTATATTGTCCCCCTTTGTTGCCACATAAAATACACAGGTGAACAGCCAAAAAAAGTGTAGGGTGGCATGTGAAATGTGCTGGCATGAAGAAACACCCTTTTCTAGCTGGGTTGGTCATATGATTGGTATTTGGCAGAGAGTCATAGCATGACTCAGTGAAATCTTTTCAACAGTGAAGCTGCTCATATAGTAAACATTCCCAAGCACCAGACTGTAGAGTTTTATTTCACTCAAGTAAAATCCCATTATATTAAATTATAACACGGAGGCTTTCTCTACATTAAATTAATAGATGCAGCTCTTCAAGTTCTCTCCACCTGTTCTACCCTTTAATTAAAAAACCAAAAGAGCACAATTCACAATCCCATGATAAAAAAGAAAAGTAGAAGGGATTTGGATGCACAGGGACTAGCAGCACCTGCTACATACATGGTCTCACTTCAGAATAAGCTGTACTTTGCTGGTAGCACCCCTACTTTAAAAATATGTATTAGTAGTTTCAGGTGGATACATTCAGTCACTCCCTCATCTAGAAATCTTATTGTCCAGTGCTGTGGTTCTGACATCTCACACAGAGCTACTTTTCAGATTAAGTGAAATTACCTTTGTGTCTGCAAGACACTGAACACTGCAGAATCTCCTGAGATAAGTGAAAAGCCATGTTACACATACCCTCTGTCAATATTTTTTTAAGAGAAGCTACCCTCTCTACAAGGAATGTATATATGTGTATATATAGTTCTTCTGGATTATATGCATAAAGCATTAACATTAAAACAGATGAACAAAATGCATTCAGTAACACTGCCCAGAAGCTTTTTCACAGACGTAATAATGAATTTGTTTTCCTAATATGACTTTTCTCTTTAAGATACCTTATGCTTTGAAGAATGAATATTTCAGTTTAGAAAATCTGCTCATATAACTAGCAAAATAAATAGTAGGTGTAACACTCCACAGAAGAGAAAGTGGGAGTTGAAATGACCTTGAAGATCTTTAAACAGGTACAAGAGACATCCTCTCCTGATCTGTTCACCAGCCCATGGTGCCTCCTGCTATGCTGGTTTCATAGTACAGAGTGAGAACAAGAGTTATTTTCTTTAACACAGAAGTGCAATAAATAGTCCCATAAAACCAGAAGAACTTGTTTTGGAAGAGTCAGCCCTATCTCAAGGCTACTGTAATGTACACACATTTATTTTGGAAATTCTTTAACTTGGTATATTAATTACACGAGTTTCTTGGTAGATTTTGGTACGTTTCCTGACTGTTTTCAGTTGGACACTGTCAAAAAATAGAGCTGTAGGAGCTATGCCAGTGAAGATTTTCTGCCTACTAGAAGAAAAAATATGAGTGATTTTCTGCTGTAATAGATAAGATTTGTTAAAGGAGTGTAACTATAATCGGGACAGAGAGGGGCATTTATGAAAAGTTGCATTGAGGGATTTCATATAGGAACAGCTCCATCACAAGAATGGTCAATTTAACTGCTGTGCTGTTGAGAATAACTTGTACTGTAAGAAGGTGATGTTTCTGGAATAAATGTTCTTCTGAGAAGGTTCAGATGGATTTTTTAAAAATTATTTTTGATAGTAAATTTGAATCAGAATTAAACTTGCTGAGCAGTGCCCCACAGCATGAGCCCAGTGATTCTGTGCTGGGGAGCCTCCCATATGAAGCTGGAAACTCCCTCTCATTCTGCACAGCTAAGATCAATCACTGCTGTGACAGGCCCTGATTGCCTCTTACTCATTCAGTCCTGATACAGATGCATTCACTGTTGAACTGAAAAATTATAATTGCTCAAGTTAATGACAGTTTCCTGAAACCAGTTCTTCTCTCTAATAATACACCTGATAACATTTTTAAACTATGGAGTAATTATTCATCCAGTGAAAACAACAGTCATAACTTCATTCATCAGTTTGCAATCCGAGGAGGAAAACCACACTGGTTAAGTGTACAAATTAACATTATGCATGTGCTAGATATGGATGCTTGAGAGTAAATCTCTGCGTGCCCCAGCAGCAGGGTTAGTACTAGTTCCTGCCTTTGAGTACAGTGAGACTGAGCTCTGGATGCCCCCAGTGCCAGGGAGAGACTCAGATGGTTACTCAGCTCAAGCTGAGTGTGCACTTGGGCAGCCCAGTGCAAACCCAGTTTTTAACCTGCAAACTTATAGGATTGGTTGTTTTGGGCATCCAACAGCCAGGTGTAAGTAGCACCTGCATGACAAACCTGCAGTTCAATGTGTGGCGATGGGGCTAACGGGGAATGTTCTTTTGCCAGTGAAAGAGCTCAGCAGAGGTAATAATGTATTGATGCTGTAACACATCACTAAGGATGTCAGGTGCTCCCTCAGTAAGTTCCCAGTGCCAGCTGAAATGCCAAGAATTTTGGTACTACCATCTACCAGTGAGATTAATGTGCCACTCTTCATGGCCATTTCTCATTCTTTTTGAGATTTTTATTAGTCAAATTTATAACAGTGTATTTTTTATTTTCCATTATATTTATCTTATGCAGAACTCCAGGGAGAAAAAAGAGTTTAAAATTACATTTTCAGAGCTCATGAGGTATTGCGGATCATTTGGCTGATCCAATTCAGTGAGGCTGAAAAGGGGGAAGAAAGGAAGTTATGGACAGGAAAAGGGATAGAGGAGAAGAACAGTAATCAGGAAGAATAAATGCTAGCTTTGATGTGAAAAGGATGTTGATCAAGGAGGGAAGTCACAGCATGCAATGAAATAGAAGATGAAGAAATAAAATGTATTGTTCAAATAGAATAAATCAGGTTTTGTTGTTATTGTGATCATATGGAAAGCAGGGGAGCTTGTTACAGCTGAAGGGAGGTATCTAATATTCTCAGGATTGATCACTACCTCTTCCCAACATTTTTCATCCTTCCCAAGTCACATGTGTTTGATGGATATGTTGAAGAAAGATGAGGAAAGGTGACACAGCTCATGGCTGGAGGGATAAATGGTCTTAGGTACTAAAAATGGAGACAGTACTTTCTAAAAGAACATAGTGTTGCTAATGTTACTAATGAGAAAGCTCAGGTTTATCAGTTGAGGAAGCTCAGGTTTATCAAGTGCAGTTCTATCCACCTGGAGTTTTTCTCTTTCTAAGTAATTTACCATTGTTATTACATTTTGCATGTTGGAATGACCAGCAGTTTCTGCTTAGGCAATTTACCTAAGGATGCTTGTGACTGACAACACAGGACTTTGTCATTCCAAAGCACAGGCAGTCTACAAATTTTGATATTAATTAATATGTTTGTTTTGATTAATATTAAAATGGTCCATCAAAAAAAGAAGACAGTTCTATCCAGATTCTGTATAACTCAGCTACAGTATTGCAAATAATTTCAGGTTGCTACAGCATGTTCTTCCACTCCACACTTAAAATAAACTTTTTGGTGAGAACACTGTTATATAAGGCTGCAAATGAGATTTGGAACAATAAGAATTATCCAACTTGCCACCTATTTTTAATACCTAAGATGGAAGGCACTGAAATTCTGAATGAGAATATTCAAAGAGCAAAGTACAGCAGTGAACCCACCTATTACAATTAGATCTGATGCAGTATTAAGTTAAAAATAAGGTCAGGTTCTTATTTGTAACTAGCTATTACTACTAATCCAATTGTGAAGTGCAATAATGTCCAGAACCAGACAAGAGGTGCAGAATAAAGGTAAGAATGGTTGAAGTGCACAGTGAACTATTTTGCAATAGGGCACAGTTAAAGAGTAGAAATGTTATGATAATCCTAAACAAAACGTCACTGGAATTTATAGACATTTAATAGGATAGCAGTCTCACTCTAAGGAAAACTATCCTCATTATGGCCCTGAAGCCTCCCCAGCTACATTAATTACTACATTTTGGCATAATTCTGTGGACCAAGATGAAGAGAGAAAATACATCCTGCGAGGTTTTAGCCATAATTTGGATGTTGCATTGTGTTTGAGATTTCACAGAAATTAGTTGTTCAGCTCCTTTTTAATATGTTGCAGCTTAAAAAACCCCACGTCTTACAAGTCCTACATTTTTCATATTCCTAAAGCCAGCCATCTGAAAGCCAGAAGCAGTGGTTTCTCCATTGGGTATTGGCATAAAAAGCAAAGATATATATCTATCCCATATCTAACACAGGAAACGTTATGTAGGAACTGTCCATACAAGGCATGTGGGATGTGCCACGTTTGTGCCACTTACAAAAAACGCACTTGGGATCACATTATCTCCATGACAACTGCTTGTACGTATTAATAATTTGTTGTGCACTTAAACATAGCTTATGGAAAGGACCGAATAATAGGAGTTTTTCCAAAGAAAGCACTTGTAACACAAGCTGTGCTGATCAGAGCGTTACACCAGCAATCAGCAAGCCTAAAGTCTCGCAGCATGAGCTTAGCAGGACATTTCACAGATGCTTATGTTATCTGTTTAAAAGGAAGGAATTTAAGGATGGGCCCAAGTATCTATTGAACTGGGGTCTCTACTCTCGGCTCTCAATGCTTCTGTCATGTTTGGAAAGTGAGTTAATTTCAGTATCTGTTTCCTCATCGGGCTGAAATCATGTATTTGTCCATCTGGCGATAAAGTGATAGTATTTGTCCTGGCAGAGGTGGTGTTTGTCAAGTATTCTAGAGATTAAAACTGGTAGATGATATGTAGGAGGAATGTGGCCCTGTGCTCAGGTGCACAAGGATGTACCCACTGCCCCAGTGCTCCTACCCAGCCAGGCTGGACACAGAGAGTTCAAAGCCACACTCACGAGGAGAGAACAGGACATAAAATATTTGCAAAATATTAAGCCCCTAACATTGGAGAATCAGCACTCTATTCCTAGCTTTTAAAAGACTCTTGACTATGAAATATCTGTAACCATAGTGATCTGAAAATGTGATTTTCATGGTTACTCTGTAATTTCTTCTTTCAGTAAGACACTGCACTTCCTGCTTTATCTACAACACGAGGTGAATGATGAACTAGCAGATTTCAGTAATATGTTTTCCGGTATACAAGGTGATTAATAATGAGATTCTGTCTTTTACAGAAGCCATTCCATTGAAGTGAGTGGGCCACTGTTGATAGTGGTATTACTGATGGCACTGATTTTGTCACGTACTATCTGGACTCTGAAATTAGTCCAATATACAGAAATAGTATTTGTTTGTGATGATGTAATAAATATCTGATGTAAAAGTGTTCTGTTTTTCTTTCAGTCTTTTGCAATGGTTCTACTTAAGATGACAGGCTTATCTGATTTAGTGGAACTATTAAGACACAAAACATACATTTTATCCAGTAGCGGCCAGTATCTGAATATGCAAGAGATTACATGATGTGTACTCCTGAATTTATTTGATCAGAAGTCCCTTTCCTCAGAGAGGCAGTTGACTTCCACACTGATGTACCAGTGTCTATATTCTTTGCTTGCAGAAATACATGTATTAATCAAAGCTGGCAGGCCTACGTCTAAAGGTGGCAGCTCATTGTTACACTATTGTATAGCCTTTAAATTGTATAGTATAGTCTTTATATTGTCTTGCATAGCCCTTTAATTCTGGACTTAGTAGTAAAAAACCATAGCAACAGACATTTTGGACATGCATTGATGGATAATTTAGAATCACTGAAATATTCAGAGAGAGTCAAGTGTGAAGAAACTAATTTACGTGTTCCTTACTCTACAATGCTAAGTTGACAATACGTTGTATAGCTGGACGGTGTGATATAAATCTACATAAATCTGCATTTAAACACTGATGTCTCATAGTACAATGGAAATTTTGGTGGTACTGATAAGATTACTGCAGTTGCTAACACCCTCATCCATGAGTTTCAGATTAATTTCAGACTAGTACAGAATTAATTGGCACTATAGGCTAACAGCTGAATAACCTGCAGCTGGATGTGTGCAAACATCAGTGCAGACAGCCTGACCAGTTCACCTCTCTCCACAATGCCACACATGTGACACACTGGTCCCTGACTCAGGTGTCAGCATAGCAGTGTGGCCTCCATAGCCCTGACTCACTGGGGCAGCCACACCCAGACAGCTCCTTAGGTACAAACCACACACATGCCTGGCACATATTCACATATAAATATGATTTATTACTGCCATCTCACAGGTTACAGTTTAATCTTACTGTGTACCTGAAGCCCTGATAAACACCCAACTTATGCAACACAGCACGTATCCTTTCATTATTATATTCTCCTTTGAAGGCACGGATAAATATCTAAGAAGAGAAAAGCAACTGTGATTCTCTAAACTATTGATTGTCATTCTCCAGTCAGAGGGAGGAAGGAGATCTGATTTCTGATCCAAATATATACAATTCAAAAGAGTATGAGGATAAAATACAGAGCTAATGCTTGGAATGGAGATGGAAACCAAAGCTTTCCCCTTCTCTGTGTGTCCAGATAATGAATCCTGAATTTCCTTTGCAGAGTCCTGAATTCTCCTGTAGTGAGTGGCACGACTTCAGCTTTCAGCTGCAAGCAGGGAGTGCTGAATCACCTACCCCTTCCCAAGAGGAGTTTGTTAAAAAAAGAGCTGTGACTGAGCCTCTTCAAATTGTTCCTTTCTTTACCACTACGCTCCTGGGAACCAGCAGTGGGGTTGGGAGCCATCACAATTGCTCTGAAGACAGCAGTGATTGTTAATCTGTGAGGTGCCCAGCCTGATCCACACTAGCAGGAAGAAACTACTAACTTGGCTTGTTTGCCAACAAAACTGCAACTGAAATCCTGCCATGTTTTATCTGGTAGGTGTGAGGAAAGCACAGCTCGTGTAGATAGTTTGCAGTGTGATCCTCAAACACGTAACTATGTCAGAAAGTCAACTGTTATTAAAGAAAATGAACTTTAGCTTGGCAAATTACACAAGAGTTGATGTTATTGCTTCATATTCTTTGCATATATTTGCTCAAGACTATTTTGGGAAAATGTGCTACAGAGTGAATTCTTGAAACCTATCACTTCTCAATTAATGGTACTTTTCCTTCTACAACTTTAAGCACAAAACTAAGGTCATCTGAGGATGGGAACCTGTGTAAGAACGGCAAAATTACTTTGGAAGATAAATAAAACCTAAGTCAGGCAATTCAAACCAACTGATGTCTAGGAGGAGAGTATGACATCAAGAAACCGAGACTGACCCATGAAAGCAAACATTCCTTACCCCTTGCTCACTATGGAATTCTTAATTTCCTTCAATAGTAGGCAAAGAATTTAACAAGTCAGACTCCATATTAGGCAAGTGATGACCAAGACAATTAACACAAATTAACTAGGAAAAGTCATTGTGACCTCTTGAAATTAACAAATCAATATGTTATCAACATTTTGACCCATTTAAGTGAAAAAATATTAAACTGATCATTTAATGCCTTTTGTAAGTTATTTAGGGGAAATCTTCCTCTATAATTTAAGATGCAGATTGCAATAAAATACATAATTCATTAGAAATTGGTTCTGCATATTTCCTACATTCTTTTTTATTGCAGTTTATCTGTGTCTTACTGAAATATTTTCCCTTAGGTAGCAAGTGTCTGAGTACAATAAGGTAGCTGAGGTCACCACTAGTTTCCTGAAAAAATACCACCTTCCTGAAAGTTTCCTGAAAGGTCCACCACTAATTTCCTTTACTGAACACTTACACTGCACTTCATGCATTACTTCTGTCTTAAAAGGTCATAATAAACTCTGGACTTCCAAGAACTCTTTCAGTATAAATTGTTTTAAAGAAATGCAGCACAGCCTTTTGAACCTAAGCAGTACCTGGTGGTACAATTAAGACAGTATTTAATGCTCATGATTTAGAACTGAAAAGCTTTATTTCAAAGTACCCAACACCAGCAACTGACCTCCACTTCCCTTTTCTCCGACGGACACGGTAACCGGGCTCAGGACCTCAGCATCACAGAACTGTTCGGGTTGGAACGGACCTCGGGAGATCACCCAGTGCGACCCATCGGCCAGGGCCGGGTCACCTGGAGCAGATGACACAGGAACGTGTCCGGGGGGGGTTTGGAAGACTCCACGCCCTCCCTGGCCAGCCCGTTCCACTGCTCTGCTATCCACAGTGTAAAGTTCTTTCTCGTGTGGAGGTGGAACTTTCTGTGTTTTAGTTTACGGCGAGTGCTCATCGTCCTGTCACTACAAAGACCCCGGCACCAGCCTCTTGGCACCCGCCTCGGAGATACCAATAGGCATTAATTGCAAGGAGAACCACAAACACTGCGGAGCCGCACAAAGCCCTCGGAAACAGGCGCTTGGCAGGCGAGGACCCTGCCTAGCCTGTGCCCCGCGAGGAGCTGGCGCTCAGCACCCGGGCCCAGGAGGGGCCGGCACCACCATGCCGGCGACCCCTCACGGCAGTGCCCCGGCTCCCGCCTCACGGCCGCGACCGGGCGGAGCTGCGCCGCACCTCTCAAACGGACCCCTCCATGCGGGGAGGGCCAGCCCCCGGGGGCCCAGGAGCAGACCCGGGAACGAGAACCGGGACGAAGCACAGCCATCCATCGCCCTCGGGCCCGGCGGGCGGGCGGGAGCGCTCACTGCCCTCACCCGCCCCCTCCCCTCAGAGCGCACTCGCGGCCCCGCCCGGGCGCCNGCGCGGCCCGGCGGGGGGAGCGGGCCGGGAGCCGGGGCCGGGAGCTGGGGCCGGGCGAGCCGCGGCCCCTCGGCTGTGCTGGAGCCTCGGCTCCGCCTCCCGCCCGCTCAGCGCCTCCTAAAATGGCGCCGCGGCCGCGATGGATCCTCG
This sequence comes from Ploceus nigricollis, assembly GCA_013399945.1. Taxonomy (NCBI): domain Eukaryota; kingdom Metazoa; phylum Chordata; class Aves; order Passeriformes; family Ploceidae; genus Ploceus; species Ploceus nigricollis. The sequence goes on from VXBC01009447.1 coordinate 1,606,098, forward strand.
GGAGAGACCCCCGAGAGACCCCCCCCGGTTAAAATATTAAATCAGCTCCCAAAAGCGTGAGTTATTAAAATGAAAATAAAAGCTTATG
>VXBC01009447.1:1606265-1631446 GCA_013399945.1 Ploceus nigricollis
CGGTAAAGAGCTGCTGCTTTGATTTATTTCTTGTATTTTTTATGGTATGAATAAGCGCAGACACGTTTATAATTAATTGAAAGATAGATTAGTTTTGGAGTTTTGGTTTCCCTCAATAAGGTTCTGGGTTTCACGAAATTCACAGAATAAACATTCGAGGTCCTATATAACTCCATATTTTTATGGTGATGGTTTGAGACGTGGATGTTACAGGGCAGTGTGTTGATTGAGACATTCATAGCTTAGAAAGGTTATAAAGCCAACCTAGGATAGATTGCGTTATGGAAATTCAGGAAAATTTTGTTCTGGTAGCATCCAGAGGCATTTTCCAGTTGAATTCTAATTCTGGATGTAACTTTATAGGTAAGGGTTGGTGGTGGTGGTGGTTTCTTTTGGTGGTGGTTTTTTTTTTTTTTTTTTTTTAATTACTAATGGCTTTATGTATTTCTAGACTGAAAGATGGAATATTTGTAAATTTTTTCGGAGCTGGATATTAAGGAACACATGAAGTGATGGATGTACTGGCTTCTAAATAAGCCTACGTACTTGCCACAGAAAGTACCTAGAATATTTTAAAATTGGAATCATGTTTTCAAACACTACATCAGGTTGTTTTGGAAGGAAATTGATTCGAGTGGACTGTCTATGAACTTAATAAAGAACTCGCAGTGATTTTGGCCAGACCGGCTCTTGCTCCAGTACAGGTTTTAGTTCATTGTATTCCAGCAACTGAACACTGTTTCCATTTGATCCAGGCTGTGTATTTTAAAGGCCGTTGCAAGCAAGTGGCAGTGTCACTGCCTGGCTATTTCCATGTGCCTCTCCAATGACGGCAGTCCAGCTTCTTCCTTGTATTGCTTTATGTGAGAGGCAAGTATTTCACTTGCCATCGTTTATAAACTGATGGGTACTGAGTCCTGAATGCTACAGGAGTGGGTGCATATGGCCCCATTTTGTGGGACTGTGTGGTAACTTGTAGGACCATGAGGGATGTATAATGTACAAAAAGCTTTCAGTGTACTGGAGGTTTTGGTTCAGTGAGAAGCAGGCATACCAGTACACATTCCTTACAGAAGGTGCAGTCCCAGTCATCAGTGTTGCACAATATGACATTTTCATTTTTTCCCAGTGAAGAATAGAAATGAGCTGTATTTATGGATAAATGTGTAATGCTCATCACCAAGATAATGGTAAAGGAAAAAAGAAAAGAAAACTTTGTGTCTGACTACTGTGTGTTGAGATGAGAGACCATGAGAATGTGGAAGAGAAATCTGCCAATCACAATATTATTTATTAGCAGCCTTCATGTTGGCTGGGTTGGCTCTGGAGGAGCTCTGGGTGGGGTGACAGTTCTCTCTGTGTGCTGGGTGTGTGGTCAGCACTGTGCAGAGTTCCACGACAGGGCTGGTGATGTTAGAGAAGGTTGGTTTGTTGCTGATAACTACAGGTGGATTTACTTGGACTTTCTGCTAAGAGTAATTAAGTTTCTTCATGGTTGCTGATGGAAGGAATTGGAAGTAGGCCCTTGAACTCTTGAGTTTTCCATCTTCTTGTCTCTGCCGTGTTCATGGAAGTGGGGTGAGAGCTCAGTTCTGCACCTTTGTGCTGAGGGACAGCACTTGCTTTAATGTGTTTCCATGTTCCCAGCACTGACTTTCAGAAATCTCACTGGGTTGTTCTTTGTTTGGACTCTTTAAGTAGTTTTGTGGATGTAATCACATCAAAAGGCTGGTTTTCCATTAATAGCTTAAGGACAGTGTCAAATGCAGTTATTGTTCCAAAGCACAGATAAAGACCCTACTAGGTATAAACTGTTGTTCTTCACCACATGGAATTGCAGCTAGGGCTAGTTAAAATAAACAATTTAAAAAAATTGAGGGTTTTTCCTGATAACACTGTTTGATTGGATGATCTCCCTGACAAGTATTTCTTGATCTTCTGGGGCTTCGTGTGTGCAGACTGGTGCCTGTCTAATAAGAATAAGCCTAAGGGCTCTCTTGTATTTCAGTATTGATACCTGAAGAACTTAACAGCTTTTTATAAACATGATAATTGTGTGGCCATTTGTGCATCCCAGTTACTTTCTTGGTGTGTCTTTCACTGAGCCTGGTTACTTGGGTGATGGTGGTGGTGGGGACTGGGCAGAAGTATCTTCGAAGTCTAGAAGTAATTTGTAACCATGAATAATACATTATACTTTCACAAATGATTTGAAATAATCAACCTCTGAGTGGCAGTTAAATGATTCTAGGCTTAGTACATGCTGTGTGTTTAATGTTACATCAGTTGAGTGGCTGATTGTGTGTGCTTTACTTCAGCATTTGAGAAGTACAAGTTCTAAAGAAGTGGTCAAAATATACCCAGTCCAGTTACCGTTACATGTCAGCAGTGTTTGTCCTGTTAGTGCTGAATTGTTTATTGGCAGAGATGAAAGGAAGTCCTTTATTGCCAGGTGAGAGTTTTTCCACTGACCATTTTGAATGAAAGGATGCTGGTTTAGTTTCTTTCCCATACATTGTGATGGTGGAGGGAAACTGTCTTGTCTCCTCTGTGTGTAGATGCCCTTTATCGCAGGAACTGGGGGTGTGGCACATTGTTCAGGAAGGTGGGATGATAGCCTAAAATTGCACAAAGGAATGAGGTGAATTTTTGGATAGAGTTTTCTTTGGTTATTGCAGAAAGTATCTAGTCCAGGTGGAGACAGAGGTGTCAGAGCCACTCCCTCAAAAACTCTACTCCGTAATTTAGTGAGTTTGAGTGTGGCATCTCCAGTTTTTGGAGAGTGGGAAGACTATCTGGTCATATACTGTGTAAAGCATTTCAGGGTTCTTGAATTGCTAGTGAAATGCCTTTGAAGAGATAGTACTGCTAGCCAAAATATTTTAAACTAAGTGAAGGGCTGATACTGGTAAAGGCATTCAAGAAACCTTGATTCAAGATTTGACTCCTGCAGTTTTTGATCTGTAACAATGATGTTGGTTACATTTGCTTTTTGATTTGTCACCATTGCTAATTTTTGTAGTGCAAATGTGTTTCTGGGCCGTACTGTTCTCTGGTATGTAACTTGTTCATTGTGTATTTTTCTAATTTTTTTTCCTGCTGTAGAATTTTCATTTTAACATCTGATCTTCCAAGTTAGATGTTCTGTAACCAAAGGCTACCCACTGCAGCTGTGTGAGTTATGCAGACTCATTTAGCTTATGTTGAGTGACTTAATTCTGAGAGGACAAGTATGTTTCTGATGAAGCTTGCTTTTGGGTCAAAAAAAGCCTGTGCAATCAAAGTTCAGTTCCTGTAATACATCAAACTTACATGTTCTGTGGATCTCACTCCTGTGTTTTAAGCTGAGCTGTCTGTCCAACTTCTTTTTCAGACAGAGGCACATATTCCCTTCTGCTTCCTATGCTGTTCAGGAGTTGCCTTTCTTAGCTGATTATTTTGGACAGAAGTGGATGTTTTAAACTGTTTCCAGCTGCATTTGCAAGGGCTTTTCCATTAGCTAGCTTTTGTATTCCTATATCCATGATGTATAACTAACTATTCTTCAGACGAAGATGATTGTGAAAATTAATGTTCCTGTCTGAACTTGCTGTAAATCAGCCAAGAAACCTGCCCCAACAGAATTCCCAGGCAGTGAGAGTATGCTGTGCCCTGTGTGGTGGGCTGTGCATTGGGCAGGTTCTGTGTTCCTCTGGCCCTGGCAGAAGAGGAATGTGCAGCGTTGCAGTTCTGCCTTGCCACTGCACTGGCCTCTGGATTCTGTAGCAAGGGAACGCTGCTGCCAGTGGCAGGAGGGCCCCTCAGGGCCTGTTCAAGGGGCTCTGGGAGACCAGAGGGTGGTTTAGGGCTCCTTTGCTGCTTTGTTGAACATACCTAGGGATCAAGTCATTGATGGGGCCATGTAGTTACACCTTCTGTCTCCAAAGAGTAACACGCGTAGTGTACAAAGCCTTTTGTAACATTTAAATAACTGTGGTTTAGATTATTCTTGAAGACTTTAAAAAAATCGTTTGATGTCCAGTGTTCTGATTTGTTGTGGGGTTTTTTTTTCCGTGGTGGTTTGGTTTTTTGTTTGTTTCATTTTGTTTGTTTTTTGTTATGGTTGATAATGAAAAATGAAAATTCTCTTTCCACAGAAGGCATTTGAAGTGTCAACCTCGCCAGCCTTCTCACCTTGTCTGGATTCACGTACACCATCTTGATGTGCATATAAAAATTTAGTCTTGAATGTGCCAGTGGTTGTACCATCAGCAGCTTTTTGGGTTTGGTTTTTTTTTTTTCTATTCTAGTAAATTCTGTAAAAATTGAGTTGTGCTAGCAGTGAGACATTTGGCTTTTTTTTTTTTTGCTTTTTAGTTGCAATATTAGTTGTGATCAAGTAGGAGTGAAAGATGCTTGTGTTGTTTTGGGCATAGTTTAAGCTAACAGCAGGAAGCACTCCTAAGTCAGAGCAAATTCCTACTTGAGTTCTGCCAGTTTGAGGCTGAAGACATGGATGAGGCTCCAAGACTGACGTTCTCTTCTAAATTTACCTGTGCTGAGGCTCTTCCCTTCTCAGATGTGATGACAGTGCTGCTCTGTGATTGCTTCCGAGCCATTTCCAGTTACTCACCTGGGCTGCCTTGCCCAGCAGAAAACCCAAACCTGTCGGGCTGTGTCTGGCCTCGTACAGCAGATCTGTGTGAGGGGAATCACAGGATCAGGGATTGAATTTTCACTCCTGCTTAGGGACCCTTAAACACTACGCTGTATTCAGTAATGCTGTTGTTAAGTTCTTTTTTTTCAGGTAGTGTATATTAAGATGGAACAAGTTTATTCCTAACTAAAAAATGAATACTAGAGCTCAGTTACTCAGTAGCCAGGTCTCCAATATTTCTGCTGAATATTTTGAACATGCCTTCCATTACAGGTGTTTCTGGTTTGCTGGTTGGTTCTAAACTCTTTCTTGAGTTTTGACATGCCATCCTCCAACTGGTTGTAGCATGACTGTGCCAAGCTGTGTTGGAGTTACTGGAACAAAAGGGTTGAGAGCTTTCTGAGTTTATTGCATGAAGCTGGACTTGTTGATATCAGGCACAACTAGTTTGGGAGTAGGTTTAGCCTATTTCTTTTTTTAAAAAAGTGAATGATTCAAAATAAATACAGCTTGTTCTACAGAGAGGACTGAAAAACATCCCTGTAAGTGGTCAGCTTCCTGCATTGCTGTCATTGCTGTGTTCCTTGGAGCTCCCATGAGGCAAGGAAGGCATAAGGGTTCCTGAGTTATTTGACTTGTTTGGTTTTTTAAAGAAGTTTTTCCTCGATTATTTTTCTTCAATTTCAAGTTAAATATATTAAGATCTTTTGTATGAGTCAAAATAATGAGGCTGAGTTCTTTCAGAAGACCCTTTTCCTATCCCCACTGCTCTTGTCAACTACTGATTGATTAACAGCCTTTCCCCTTCTTCCAGATTTGCCTCTGAGGGCAAGAACAAGTAACAGTTACTCTGAGTGTGTAAGAGCTACTGAACTTTTCAAATGGAAATGTTGTGAGGGGACTATCAAGGTTTTGAATGGTGTCAGTCCCTGCTTTTGTAATACAAAGGAAAGGAGGGTTATTTGGCAGAAGTTTGCTGCTTGCATGCTTTCTTGTAGGCTTTCTAGAATTTACAGGCAATAAAGGAAAGTGGTCGTCTTATTTTAATCTTACAGCAGTCCTGGCATTGGGGTTGCACTTTTGGTTGGCTAATATCTTCTATTTAAACTGGTCTCTCTTCTCACCAAACAGAAGAGATTAGAAATGAAGGTGTAGGTGCTAGTCACAAATCCAGAGAGAAAGCAGATGCATCAACTTCTGTCCTGGCAAAAGAGTATTTTGCTGCTCAGTATTTCTTTGTGGATGGAAATCCTGGTTTTAGTTTGGAATACTAAATAATTAAATGTGAGGAGCTTTGTATTTTGTATTTGTGTTCCTACTTACACATTCACACTGAACTCTTTAGTGGATTGCGAAGTTCAGCATAAATCAGTTTCCCATTTGTGTCATGTGTAATCTGTCTGCCATGCCTCCTTCACAGAAGGGTGTTATTGGAGGTTCATTTATCTAGTTTTGTTTAAAATGTCAGTGAATTAAAACACCTTTTGCTGATGAGAAAATGAGCCCATCTTTTGTCTGAACCTGCTTTCTTTCCTCCCCATGTGAGGAGTGGGGAAATCTTTAAATTGAAAAGCATTGACTCTGCAGAAGAATTGCTGACTGTAATGGATGACTTTGCTTGGAACTGGAACCTTTTCCAGGTCATGATGTTTGAGCAGCAAAAGCCAGTATTCATCCCAATTAGGTGATCATTGTGCCTTTAGTCACATCCTGTGCACCTTGGTGACAGGAAATAATGGGTGTGGTTGAAGTCTTCAATCTCATCAAAATATCTTTATGGTAACTACAAATAACTATTTCTTGGTTACAGTGGATGCTTCTCATTACACACTTTACTAGACAGCATGGTGGGCTGCAGGTGTGAATTCTGGTCTGCCAAGAATGACACGTTACCATCTGCAACCATGACTTTGGGGCTGTGTTGTCTAATTAAAATAATAGTTGTGTTTTCTTTACCAAGTTAGTAGTGGTAATCTTTTGATGACTGGTTCATAGTGCTGCTTCAAGCATTGATTTACAATTCTACACAGATACAGTGATGTTTACTGTTTGGTTTGGGTCTTGTTATTTTCTTTTATGTGCCCTGGAGTTTTTCATGGTAGATAATTGGGCTGACTTGTCAGAGCTCATGCTGGAATGTAGGGACCTAAGAAGGGATCGGAGTAATTAAGAAATATCTGGTGTATTCTGGAAACACAGAGGAATTTGGGTACAGATTAATTCAGAGGATTTTGTAGAAATGGACCACTGGAAATTATTTCTGTGAGACAAGGTTGATGATATACACTGCTCATGAGGGGAACTTGCATATCCTCAGCACGGAGTGAGTTGAGGAAGTAAAATAGATGGATTATGGCTTTTATTGCACTCGACTCTGAGCCTTAATTTGTAGCATATAGCATAGAAGTATTTGGAGGGTGCAAGGGAAATAAGAAATACATCTGCATGCATACAACCCATGCATCTCATTAAATAAACTGAGGATCTGAAAATCATGTGGTAGTGACTTCAATAGTCATCTTTTCAAAATTCTTATCCATGGCAGTTCATACACTTGGATCTTGTACTATCTTAAAACAATGAAGCTGATCTTTGTGTTTGAAGACCAGCATCTTGCAGAGATGTGCTTTGTAAACAGAGCCACCAAAGCAGCTTGGTACTGTTGAGCTGGGCCTTTAGATGATGTGCAGCAGGCCAGGAATGGTTTAATTCTTGAGTATTAGGTTGAGTTTTTATGCAGTGCTACTCTTTTTGTAGTAAAGTGAAAATTGGTTGTTTTCTTGTGTGTTTAAACCAATATTGCTTTTATTCTTGTTAAGTTTTGGGATTGTACAAGTTTTCTCTTTACACAGAAATGACTGAGTAAGCCAATATCAAGTCAGAATGAATTCCAGTCACTATGACTAAGCTGAAATTTGATACTTATTGGTTATTGTTTGAACTTTGAGATTGTTCTGAGTAAAATATGTGACTTTCCACCTCAGCAGTAGTGTTTATGATAGCATTGCACTTGGTTCTTCTTATACTCTTCTTGTGTAACTGTCTCACAGCTGTGTGTTTTTTGTCTTTGACATCATTAGTAATTGCCTGTAAAATTAGCATTTATCAACTTGAAGTAATGTGTTCTTTGCAGTCTTATTCTGTATGTGTTTGCACTTTATTTTGAAATCTGAGAGTGTCGTGCTGAAAAAATAATTAAACTGATTTAGAGGCAGGGTTTTACAACAGTAATATGGTAGGTTGTTGATAACAAGTTTTTGCTTAAGTATCCTGCACCACAGAAGTTTGACTTTTGGTGGTATTCTACTATGTAAAAAAGATTAAGTGTTGGAGGTGTAGAGTTCAGGGCTGTCTTAATAGTAGGAATTGTTGAGAACTTAAAAAAGGCAGAGATACAAAAGAATTGATAAATGCTTGAGAAAATATGATTATGAATTTTATCATTGTTTGTCCTGATGATAGGCAGTGAAGCCTGGATGTTTCAAAATGTTGATGTCAAAGTACTGCCTTGTTGCACTATTATCCTTTGTGGAAATAGGTCCTGGGGTGTTTGAAGTTCAGGGGATAATGTATGTGTCTTTCTTAGTTCTCCTTTGTCAGATGGTTGGATCAAGGAGTTTTCTGCCTTCTGCTGAAGGGTGCTTTATTGCTTCCTCTCCCTGAGGAAGTGAAGGAGAGCTGTTGATGGGAAGTCCATTTGTTGGAGAGGAGGATGGATAGGTGGAGGGAGTTGTGTGATGTGGTGAGTGAGCAGCACCTTCAAGAATCAGTAAAAAGAGGGAGTGGAACTAGGTGGAGTTGCTGTGTGTGATCCAGTACAAGGTCAGGGGCACAGATACTGCAGGAGTAGTATTAGTGATCACTTGCCATTGTGAAATTGTAGTATTAAATGTACTGTTGTCTTACCAACTTGTGTTTGTATATTTGGTATATTAAAAGTCTTTTTTTTATTTTACCTTTTTGTAGGAATTCATTTATTATGCAGGTTGGGATATAGTAGACTGCTTGTTGGTGGCTTGCTTTCAGGATGTTATTTTCTCTACCTTCAGCTCTGCTGAAGCTCTTTTATAGAGCCAAGTAGAGTGTTTAAGCACTTGAGTATGTGCCACTTCTAATACTGTGGGACATAAGACTGTAAATGAACTAAACAGTTCATAACACAGTGTTGCATGAAACTGGTTTTAAAACTTGGAAATGTTGGAATCCCTGCACCAGCATTCCTCCACTGCAGGATTTAAACAGAGGTTGCTGTTTTGCAAATTGACCTGGAACAGTCTTTTTCCATCAGAGTAGCTGTCTGACTTCTCTATGTGCTTGGTCATGTGCGTATCTGAGTGATTTAATATTTCAGAAACTGAGGAAGCCACAACTCAATTGCTGAGAACTCTGCCATTCTCAGCACAAATGCTGCATACCTTTGATGAAAAATGAATGCTTCGTTCTTTGTGCAGTGCTTCAAGTGTGTTAAGAAAATCCAGTGGTAGAAACATTCTCATTAAAGAGTAGGTTTTTTATATCAAACTGCTGTAAGCATCTGTGACATTCTCTTGTCTAAAGGAGAATTAAGCTGGCTAATACTTCTGAATGTAAGAGAGTATTAGAAGAGGCTAAGGCTGTTAAAACACCTTCAAAACATCCGGTGAGTGTCACTGCATTAAAATTAACTCAAGTCAGGCTATCTTAAAATACATCTGCACTTTTAGCATTGACCACAATCCAGGAATGACCTATTTTTAGTACTGGGCACAGTGCAAGTGGAAATTGTCATATGAGACTGACTTTTGATGTAAATATGTCTGCAGAGTGACATCTAAAGCTTTGTGTTGTGCAGGGTGCTTAGCCATGCTGTATTTTTGCATTTCTTTGCAGTGAAACATTGAATTTCATGAATTTTTGTCATTAAACTTAGGTGTTGCTTCTGTTTGAAGTGGTGACCATGGTGGTCAGCCAGGATGATGTGTGGGACAGTGACACCACTTTTGGTTGGGAGTGTCAGCCACTTGTATACAACTTGGGTTATAAAATAGAATATAATTTTTATATATTTTCTTGTAATTGAGTTAATGAGGTAAAAAAGGATCATTTTTTAATAGGAGCATTGACTCTTGAAAAACAGGGAAATCTTAGTAGATGGTAACTAGTAAACTTGTAACTATTTATATTTCTAATAGCTTCTTGATTTAGCAAATCATTGTGGCATGTGTCTGGTGACTGTTCTGAGAACAAACTGTAACAACTGTCTCGCATTATTTTAAAATTACCTTTCTGGTGCTATATTTAGCCTATGCTTCTTCATACAAATTACCTTTGTCTGCAACTTTGATACACACTATTTTTTGGGAAAAAATGGTGATGACAAACATCTTACCCAGCTCTGGTTTATGAAGACACAACTTGATGTTCTTAGTTTGTGTTTAATCACAAAGCTTGTTGAGAGAACTTGCACAGGTAATGGCCTGCTCTGTAATTGCTGGTACCAGTGGATGTTTGTTCTCATTCTGCTTCATGCAGGACCCCCTGCCTTTGCAGGGGGGTTGAAGATGTTTGTACTCGTGAGTGCCAAGGTATTGGTAGTGTTTTGGCTGTGTCTGAGTTTGGGCTTTTGGAAGTAAGATGTTGGCAGGATTTTTAGATTCAATTTCTCAAAATACTTAAAAACTTTTTAAGTTCCAGTAGTGATGTTCATTGTTCTATGCTTCGCAGAACCATTTTTGTAGAAAGTCTGAGTTTTGCTTCAGATACCGTCCTTGAGGGGGAAAAGTAGCCATGCAACTACTAATTATTAATACAGGGTTTCATAAAGTGAAATGCTGTTTACCTAAATGCCATTTATTTTAAAAGATAAACTTCTCCCTCAAGTGCTTCAGGGAAGGAAGGGACAAGAGCTCCTAAAGAGAGCAGGTAGCAGAGTTGGAAGTGGTAGAGCATGCTTTGAATAATACAGCTCTTCCTAGACAAACTCACAGTTTATGTGCTTTTTTGCTTTATAGGCTAAAGAAATTTTGACAAAAGAATCCAATGTACAAGAAGTGCGATGTCCAGTCACAGTCTGTGGAGATGTCCATGGACAATTTCACGACCTCATGGAACTTTTCAGAATTGGAGGCAAATCACCAGACACAAACTATTTGTTTATGGGGGACTATGTTGACAGAGGATATTATTCAGTTGAAACAGTCACATTGCTTGTAGCTCTTAAGGTAACTTTTCTTCTCAGCTTCACAGTTTTGTATAAAATATATCATTACTATCCTTACTACACTTAATATCTATTATGATTTTCACTGCATTGGTATTAGAGCTACTGAAACTGACTTCTTGGCTTTCTTAGTTTTCTAAGTCGCTTCTTAAAAAAAATTATAAAAATGTTCAGGTGCAAGCCTGAGCTTTATCTAAAATTAGTGTTTATTTTTTACTTGCCTAAGTAGCAATCTTTAAGAACTTGCTTGGAGAGATCAGCTTAATGCACAGGTGTAGTGAAGTTCCTTAGTAATAATAAGTACAACTTGTAATTAATCTCAAAAGTAATTGGCAGTTGAAGATTGGAATAAATGAGTCCTTTTCTTCCCTTAAAGGTTATTATTTAATCTTCAGAATCGTTTGGTTTTAGTTGCTTTATTGATGTGTGGCAGGGATTGAGGAGTGTAAATTCTTTTCTGGGGAAGAGTTGCTCACTGATGTGCTAAAATAAACTCTTCTGTTTAGGTCCGTTACCGTGAACGTATCACAATTCTTCGAGGGAACCATGAAAGCAGGCAAATCACACAAGTTTATGGTTTCTATGATGAATGTTTAAGGAAATATGGAAATGCAAATGTTTGGAAGTACTTTACAGACCTTTTTGATTACCTGCCTCTAACTGCCTTGGTGGATGGCCAGGTATGTTGACATCTGACAAAGCTGAATGTTCTTGATTGTAAAGGGAGTTCTTAACATGGCATTCTGTCAGCTCTCATCTTTAAAGGAATCTCTTGAGATTTTCTCATAATTTTTCTAAACTGTTCTAACTGCACTGATTAATGCAAATAAACTTCATGTTTCTTAACTTGCAGATTTTTTGCCTACATGGTGGCCTCTCTCCATCTATAGATACACTGGATCACATCAGAGCACTTGATCGCTTGCAGGAAGTTCCCCATGAGGTACTGAAAAATAATTATCTAAGCCAATGAGATTGATGATTCAGCTTGTATTGGGGGGTTAAGCTTGCAGGCTGAAAATGAAATTCAAATCAACTTAGCAATATTAAAGTGCCTGCTGTCTTCCTGTTCTGGATTTTTTGAAGGAAAAATGAGGGGTATGTCCTTGCTTAAAGAAAGAAACATATTAAGTCTCAGAGTTGGGGCAGGGGTGGTGCATGTGCAAGGATTTTTGGGTTTTGTTGGTTTTGGTTGTTTGCACTTCACCTCTGAAACATCATCTACATCTCTTACAGGGTCCAATGTGTGACTTGCTATGGTCAGATCCAGATGATCGTGGTGGCTGGGGAATTTCTCCTCGAGGTGCAGGTTATACATTTGGACAGGATATTTCAGAAACCTTTAACCATGCTAATGGCCTTACGTTGGTTTCAAGAGCTCATCAGTTGGTAATGGAGGTGAGCAGGACAGCCTGTGTGTTCAAACTTTGGATTGTGTCCTTGGTCCGTTTATTCCATGCTCTGTGTGTCAGAGATGTGCATATGCTGCTGTGACAGGTGAAGATCCAGCTAAGAGTATTCCAGAAACTTGACCTTGGCAGTATTCACATGCTACTAAAGGAGTTTGACAGTGGAGTAACTTTTTTTTGGCCTTGTTTTCCTGAAAATTTACAGTAATATCTCAAACGAGACTTTGGTACTAGATGGGGTATTGCATTTCTGTGTAGATAAAAAGGTTTTTAAGAATATGTCTCTTGGAAAAAGGTGTAATTTTTCTTTTTAGCTTGGATGTGTGCTTTTGTTCTTGGTCTCTAGTTATTCCTAGCAGTTCAGACTTTTAAAGGTATGTCTGGACTCTGGTTTTGGTGATCACAGTTGAAGGTTCAGAGTGGACTGTGTACTTCAGAATTGCCGTTTTAACTAGTTAATGCTAATACAATGGAGAAATATTGCTAGGTGGTTTTTTTTTTTTTTAAATATCTAGCTCATATTTGCTAGTAGGAAGCAACCTATGAAGGCCAAAATTCCTTTCTACCCTTTTTCTCTCCAGAAGAGAAAAAAGATACAGCCTTAAGCTTATTTAAAGTAACCCTACAAATGCCACTTAGGGCTATGCACATTAAAAGGTTGGTTTGTAGTCAGATGGTTACATGGGGTACACTAACTTGGTTGTCATAATAATTTTTTCCTTCCTCTCCAGGGGTACAACTGGTGCCATGATCGGAATGTAGTAACAATTTTCAGTGCTCCAAACTATTGTTACCGTTGTGGCAACCAGGCTGCAATTATGGAACTTGATGATACTCTAAAATACTCCTTGTAAGTATGTTTAAAAATGAGAATTACGTTGCCTGTGATTTTAAGATACCATTTAATTATGTTAAAGTATGGGTTTTTTTCCCCTCTCTAAACTTTTGGGAGGTGGAGTGAGTGTGGAATTGTTGGGTTAGTCACATTTAAAGTCTTGGAGTCAAGCCTCTGGAACAGTTGCTGTTGAGATCTTCTGTCAGATTAAAGTGAGACTCCTCAATTTCGTTTTGTATAAGTACCAGGATTTTAATGACTAACTGTGTAGGGATGTGATTTGAGAGCAGGAGTAGTCTGACATCTAAGGTAATGCCTTCCAGTCTTGGGCAGGAGACTTTTGGAATCTTTGAATTCTTCAGGTGTTGGGATGTCAGGTCTTTAAATGAGGTTTCTAATTAACTACTGCAGAGCAACTTTACTAGTAAATGAGGCAAAAGCACTGTGCAAACTGCCCTCTTTGATAATAACTGGAGATTTTAACTTTCTAATAGACAGAAATGTTCGACCACTTTGAGTCTTAAAGCTAAAATTAATTTTCTCTCCAGACCTTCATGGTAAGAGGAATTTAAAATGTGATGGTTGAAAGTACATAGTAACAGGAGTGGAAGAGCTGGAACACTTGTTCTAGAAAACTTAACTTGGTTGATAAAACTTGCAGAGACTCACTTGTGTTAAACCACTGCTCCTGTAATTCATGGCTAGAACATACCAGAATGTAAGCTGAGCTCTTGTGTTTTCACTGATGTCTGTGCTCTTCAGTTTGCAGTTTGACCCGGCACCACGCAGAGGTGAACCGCATGTTACTCGTCGCACCCCAGACTACTTCCTGTAAAGAGATTTTAGACCTGTACAGTATTGCCATGAACCATATGTTGACCTAAAGAAAATGGGAAGAGCAACAGTAACTCCAAAGTGTCAGAAAATATTTAACATTCAAACTTTGTTTTCACATGGACCAAAAGACGTGCCATATTCAATACAAAGCCTCTTGTCATCAACAGCTGTGACCACTTTAGAATGAACCAGTTCATTGCATGCTGAAGCAACATTGTTGGTCAAGAAACCAGTTTCTGGCATAGCGCTATTTGTAGTTACTTTTGCTTTCTCTGAGAGACTGCAAATAATAAGATGTAGACATTAACACCTCGTGAATACATTTAACTTTCCATTTAGCTATAGCTTTATTCAGCATGACTGTAGATAAGGGTAGCAGCAAACAATCATTGAAGCTTAAAGAACATTTTTAAAATAAGTACCAAGGTCTCATATTTGTTCTGAAACTGTTTGTTTGTTTTATTTTCAGGGAATACTGTTTAATTTAATTTTATTGATTTTTTTTTTTTTTTTTTTGGTCTGCACTCAGTTCCCTTTTCCACTCTGCCCTACCATATTGTCCCTTGTAATTGTCCAAGGATAGTGAATTACTTTGAACAGAACTGTTTTTTTCTGTAAAACAATGTTACTGCAGGACAGAGCTGCAGTGTTTTTCATAATAAACTTGTGAACTAAGTATGGAAAAATGTCAAAATTCTAATTGCATCTCAGGTCAACTGTGGTTTAATAAACTAACATGTAGCTGGATGGGTTTTATAAACTTGCATAGAAACTTCCACCTTATAAGTAAGTAAAACTGAGGTGATTTGGAGTGTGCTGGAAAACTCTGACCTTCTGAATCCTGTCCCAGGAAGGTGCCTGGGCCTGTGTCTCACAGCTGAGAACAGCTTGCTGGTTACTCACGTGTTGCTCTTTCCCTCTTGGTGCTCTACTGAAATATTCAGAAATGGAAGAATATAAGTTCACTTAACTGATTGCGTGTGGCTTTATTTCAAGTGTAAATCTAAGTTTGAGTAATTTACAATGTAGGTGCTAATACTTAAAATCATTTTTCTGAAAAACTAAGAATAAAACCAGTTTTGTAAATATTAAAGGAAACAACTTGAAGTTTAGTGCTACGTGTATTTGCCCAGGCTTCCATTCTGAAAAACAGTGGTATGTGGTTTATGTTAACTTCTGTTTAAATATTTCCTTTCTACTAACTTCTTCAAAATTTGAATCCCAATTTGATGATTTGGTTCAAAGCCAAAATTCAAATGTTATGCCTTCTTAAGGCTTGTGTGTGAAACTTCTCAGGTACAACTAAATGATGTACCTGGCTGTTGACTTGGGAGAAGGTCTCTTAATATTCAGATTGTTTGAGACTTTAAGTTTCTTGGGCACAATGTAGATTCTGTAATAACATGGAGGTTTGTTTTTTACACTGCTTGTTTCTAAGGGAACACAAAAATTTTGCAAATGTCCAACTCACCTGGAGGTCTAGTCCTAGACATGCTTTTCTGAAAAGCTGGAGGACCACTTAATTCTTTAACTTGCAAAGAAGATGCTGCATTTCATCAAGCATTGCTTCATCCCCTTTCAGAAAGGTTCAAGTGGTTGCTTTTCCTTCAGCAGAATTTGAGCCCTGTCCTGGTAGGTTGGGTTCCAAATGGCTTCTGGAGAGCTCAGTCTGCTGTAGTTTGATCTCTTACAGGAAGAAGTGCATGCTAAAAATAAGTGCATCTGAAGTGGCTTTTTTTAGTATATTGGAAGCTTTTTGCTTTGATCACTATTAAAAAAATCCTTTGCTGAGAGTAGTTCATGTTCCATTCCTGTCACTTGTCTTTCTCTGTGTTTGTGTAGATGGGACTCTGTGCTTTCATTGACACCATTCCTTCAAGAGGAATGACTTTGCCCTATTTTCTGCTTTCCTTGTTGCTTTAATTGGCGTGACTCATCTGCTCTGGCAGGGAGCAGTCCTTTCCTTGCTTCAGTTTCTGTACACAAATCCAAGTGGTTGTTAGTAAAGTCCATGGACAATGTTGGAGTCACTCCAGTTTTTGTGCTTTCCTCTATAATTATGTTGTGATGGTCTGTGTGAAGATTCCAGTGCAAAAACCACATTGTGAAGAAAAAATATGTTGCTGTGATGGAGCACTAACCAGCTGAACTCATGTTTGGAAGATGCAAGAGAAGAAACAAAGATATAGATAATTGGGGTTTGATTTATTGGTAGCTGATTGGTACCTGCACAAAACTTCCTTTACTGCATGGTGGCTGCAGAGAAATGAGCAGGTTTTGGAGAACAGTGGTAATTCCTCCATCTCCACTCTGACTGCTGCATTCCATGCAATACAAAACAGAGGCACAGCTGGAACTCCTGTATTGTGATTGAGTGTTGAAGTAGAAATGTCACACCCAGTTCTTAGTGGGGAGGGCTGACATTGGGGTTTAGGTTATCGGCAGTTGGGAATGAAACTATGCTTTTCCATGAGCTGTTCTTTCTTCTTTCTCAGAACTTGACAAAGGCCAAGAGACTATTGATGGACAAAGGGAGAGGGTTTAAGCTTTCCAAATTTCATTTTGTATAAGTCATTGGCCATATCATATCAAAGTGAGCACCCTAAACTGCTGCAGGCGTGTCCTGAACTAAGGGCCTATGAAATCAAAATATATATTATGTATTATATACATACAGAGGTATGTAGATTTGCCAGATTTTTTTCCCCCTTCACCCTCTTTCTACACCTTTCTTCTGCCTATTTCCACCGTGTGCTTTGTTCCTCTACTTATGGCCCCCCTTCACAGATCCCTGGAGCTTGGGGCTGGCTGCTGCCCCAGTCCCTGCTCTGTTGCTGCCCAAGCTGCCGCTGTAGGTGGATGTTTGTCCAAGGTAACCAACGTGTGTGACTGTCACCTGGTGCTCATTTTGGATTGTTTTAGCTGCTGATGCTGCTGTACATGCTCAATATCCCTGCTCCAAGTGCTTAGGCAATGTTACCTCGTTTAGGTCTTCTGATCATACCCTGGCAAGATACTGGATGCATGGGAGAGTGCAGATAGAGCATTACCTCCTTGTCCATGTGTCTGGATGGTGAAAGAACAAATTCTGCCCTGTGAAAAAGGTGGTGCGGGGACATTGTGCTAATGGAAGCTGTGACATTTCACCTGCTTCTGTCTTGGTCCAGTTTGTGTCAAAAGCTCCTCTAGTAACAGAAAAAACTGCTGAGAGGTGCCAATACCTACCAATCCATGTTCCATGGGATTTATTTCGATTGTTATAGTAGTAAACTGAAGCACTGAGTCCTTTTTAGAAAGCAATTAAGTTTCAAGGACCTTGGGACAAGTCTTTGACAATTTAAAAATTTATCCTGACTCTTAAAGGATTTCCTCCTGTACAAGACAAAACCAAACCACTGTGATAGTGCTGGGTTTATTTTGGGCCTTTTTTCATAGTTCAATAAACACATTCTTTTCCTTAGTAATACTGGAGTGCAGTTCCTGCTCTTGGAGGAGCTGTGACCTTGGGAGGGGGCTGAAGAATAAGTACTCTTGTTCATTCAGGAAAAATGGTTGTAAGATGCAAGTGTGATCACAATTTTGAATTTCAAATTAAATGCTGCTCCAAATTCAGTGAGTTGAAGGTGTGCCTCCACTCTCATTACCTCCTTATGCACCTGTTTCACACTCATTTATTGCTCTAATTGCTGCTTGTTTTGTCTGGATGCAGAGCACTCCTGGAAAATCTTAATGTATTTTAAGGGTTGCCGTGTAGGTTAGAGCAAATTTTGCCTGAAAAATGGCTTTTTACGTGTTCCATGATTTTTGCAACAATACTCATGGTTTATATGAGCTTGGATTTTTGGAGCAAAATGTCTGCAAGCAGTGATTTTTGAAGCCTTGTAAAAGGCATTGGACTGTAGAAGCCTTTGGTGTGCTACAGCAGTCATGACACAGAGGGTTGGTGTTCTGCAAGTTTTTCTGGGAAAAGGTTGGAAACAGGTAAAGTGTTAAGTAAAAATCACACTGGACTGTGTAGAAATCTTTCAGTACCACAAAGCCATGCAGAGTCAGCAGTTCATGAGTCAGCCTTCTGTGGTTTTACAAAAAGTTATTTTGGTGCTCTAATTCATTTGGCTTTACTCCTTTTGGATGGGAATAAAGGCAGGCTGCTCTCTTGAGCAAGGGACCAGAGTGCTTTGGCATATGGACAGGGAAAAAAGGCTGAAACAACACTTTTGGTCTTAAATTAAGCAGTGCTGCAAGTTTTAGCCTTTTAAAACCTGTGCTGGAGCTTAAAAGCTTTAGTCTTTAAGATGAGTTGAACTACTGATCTCTTAATTACTCTCTGGTGAGCAGAACTTTGGGATGGAGACTAAAATGATTGTTGCTAGTATAAATAATGTATAAAACATTAGTTGCTAATAGTACCTGGGACTGCTAATTGGAGGAGGAGCAGTGTGATCAGGGTGAACATCCTACATGAGAACTTGCAGGAAAGTGATTTTGAGGAGAACGCTCTCCATTTTGCAGCTACTCGTATCATTGCACAAGGTTGTATAAATTAAACTAAATCTTTGCTTTTGGTTGTCTTGACTTCTGTATACATCTTCCTCAGTAGATTTTCCCCCAAATACATCTGGGTTTTTGGAGGTTAGGTTCTTGCTTTATTTTGTTTGTTTTTTAATTTCAATAAATCTATAAGCGTTTTCCAGATCATGCATTTAAAACCAAAAGTGCTGAACTGTAAAAAGCAGTGTCCTGTTTACATTGATAATTGCATGATCGATTGGGCTGAAAGGCTTTAGCCTGGCTCCCAGCTGCCTTTATTTTTCAGGAGTTTGAGAAAACACCCCCTTACATCCAGCCTAACCCTAAACCTTGCTCTGAAAAACCTTCTCTAGCGTGGCCATCAGTGCAGGAGTCGGCAGTGATGGCTGCTCTATTCTGCTTCTTTATTCTTTATTTTATAAGGAAAATGGCGGTGGGGGGGAAGCGGGTGGGGGAGCACACGGCTGGAGAAGCCCTGCCTGGGAGTATCCTATGGTGGGTGTTTCATTCCACGCTTGACCCACTTTCCAGGCAGCTCTGCTCCTTTTCCACTGCTGTGTTTGTCCTCGGGGAAGAGGAACACAGCCGGCTGCTGGAGCAGTGACAATGCCCAGGGGAGGGGGTGCCACAGCTTCCTAGGAGAGAGAAAGGCTGGTGATGGGTTCTGTTTGTCTGGTCATGAGTTTATCCAGCTTTAGCTCAGCCATCTCAAAATGTTATTGGACTGCCCCTTTCTCCCCTGGAATAAATTTTTAAAATGCTTTGAATGCATTTAAAAATGCTGACTTCTGAAACACACTGTATTTATTCCCATGGACTTTGAAACCTCAAAGCAACTGCTTATTATGATCTGTGCCGTCAGAACCACCCCAGAATCTGCTTTTTGGACTTTGAACGGCTCCAGCGTTGGAGACCAGTGCCAGGCAGCCCTGTAAAGCTAACCCAGTTCCCTTCTTCCCCTTGTGTTTATATCAAGGATTTTTACAGTTTTATACGGTACCACTGAAGGTCGTTCTCAAGGCCACCTACAGAAAGTCTGCGCTTTTCATTTTCTTGGAATGCCCGGGAGCGCATCTCTCCGGGGCTGAGCTCGCTGACGGCTCCCGTCCCTCGGAGCGAGCCCCGGCGCCACCGCGTGGCACTGCCCCGCCTGGCGGGACCGGCGCGCCGTGACCCGGCACGGCCGGGAACCGCTCTGCTGTGGGCAAGGCTGACATGCACTGGCTCTAATGTGGCTGGAGGTGCGTGACCCTCACCCTCGGCAGCCAGAAGATCCGGGCTTGGCTCCTCCAGAGTGCTCCAGATGATTTCAGAGGATGCCAGGGCAGAACTGGTACAAAAATCACTGTTTAAATATGGGGAGGTGGAGTGAGGGTGAGATTAGGAAATAGGTGCTGCAAATAGGTTTGAGGTAGGTATTTCTATTTTCAGTCTTCCTCCTCTTCATCTTCAGTTTTTTAAACGATCTCGAATCCCCGTTGTTATGTAAGGGGAATGGGAGTGCTGTTAGAGGAAGGAATAGAAACTGATAAAAAAATCTCACTTGGTGTCTGCTTGACAGGATTTGGTTATGGGGTTTTGTCAGTCCACTGGTGTCTACTCTGCTCTCAGAGTCCCCACCTGCCATGCTGTCTCCAGCTCTGGGATCCCCAATATCAGAAGAATGTGGACCTGCAGGAGCAAGACCAGAGGAGGCCATGGAGATGCTCTGAGGGCTGGAGCTCCTCTGCTCTGCAGCTGGGCTGGGAGAGCTGGGGGTGTTCACCTGGAGAAGAGAAGGCTCTGGGGAGACCTCCAGTTCTCAGGTCTCAGTCCAGTGCCTAAAAGGGCTACAAAAGAACTGGAGGGGGCCTTGGGACAGGGGCTGGAGTGACAGGACAAAGGGGAATGGCTTTAAACTGAGAGAGAGCAGGACTAGATTGGATGTTGGGAAGAAATTCTTGCCTATGAGTGTGGTGAGGCCCTGGCACAGGCTGCCCAGAGAAGCTGTGGCTGCCCCAGCCCTGGAAGTGTTCAAGACCAGGTTGGATGGGACCTTGAGCAATCTGGTCTAGCCAACAGGAGAGGGTTGGAATTGGATGAGCTTTAATGTCCCTATTGACCCAAACCATTCTAAGATTCTCTGATTCTCTGACCTGGGCTCTCACCCAAGTGCTGGGCTCTGCCACCCACCATTTCGCATTGCTGGGGTACAACTTCTATGAAAGGTGACATCTTCTCAAGGATGCTGCTTTAATACAAATTTTGATGAAGTGGAAATGCAATAATTAGATTTTTCTATAATTAGCTCTTTCAGACTTGTACTGAGAACAATAATTTTCCTTGTTTGCTGCTGCATTGTTCCAAGACTGCTTTAAAAAACAGTGGCCCAGGCCCTTGAGCTTGGCAGTGTCCTTCTACCATCTCTCTCACATGAATAATTCTGATGTTTTCTGGTTTTACACTGAACCAGTCAGTTCAATTATTTTCAAACTTGATGCGGCTGCTTGTTTTAAGAAATGCTCTTCATCTTTTGTATTCCTGAAAAAAAGGGAGGATTTTTGCAGCAAGTCTCATTCTCCCCTTCATGTAGATTAGGTTCTTTTTCAGATTCCATGGTCATACCTGGCTCTCTCCCTGGCTTGCTCTCCTTGGTTCAGTGAATTCAGGATTTCTGTGGATTTTTCCAACTTGTCGATGCAGCAAAGCTGAGCTCTTTCAAGCCTGATTGTCATTAGACTTTGACAATGCCACATCACATTTGTATTGAAAAATAATCAGCGTGTTACTTCCATAGTCTCTAAATCACCACCAGCAGCTAAAAAAAATCCTGTTTCTCTGTCAAAGTGGAATGTGAGGTGCTCTGCAGAGTGGGGGACACATTAATTTTTGCCTGAGAAACATCCAAGAAGGGAATGTGAGGCTGTGGAGCAGATGCAGGGCTGTGTCCAGGAAGCTGCTCCCTCAGCCTTGTTCAGCACGTTAAACTCTCTTCCCCTGTAGCTGCATGGCTGCTCAACTGGCTGTGCCTGCAGCCCAGGGATGCTGTGAATATGTAGGTCAGGGCTCTTCTGGATCTGATTAAGCATTAAATCAAGCTCAGTTCCTCCAATCTTTTCAGGTATTTGCATTGGTGTTAAGCTGCTCCCTTCCTCCTCCATGTTCTCAGTGGTCAAAGGCCCTTAATTGTAATTTACCCATGGCTGATACATGATGTGATTCTCTGCACTCAGGGGAGCAATGCTCAGCTTTAGGATTATTTGCAGTGCATTCATTACCTGTGTGCAGAATAATTGAAATTGGGCCACCCCTTTATTAAGCAATCTTGTTTTTGCCTCGCAGCTTTAGCCAGGGATAGGGGTTTTGTGCCATTAACACTGACTGACTCACAGGACTTGGGCTATTGCTGCAGCAGCTGCTTTTCCACGACAGATAACGGGAAGCATCTGGAGTGGCTGGGGAGGTTCATTGTACGATATGTAGGGCACAGTGGGAGGTGCTGTCGTGTGATTATAGCATATCTGTGACAGCCATCTGTCTCTTTTTGGGGTGTGGGGTGTTTTTGCTGTTTTAACTTTCCCAAACTTCTAATTCAACAGTAGAATTCAAAGTTCACTGAGGATGGAATTTTCTCCTTTGGAAAGCTGTAGAGAGCTGTACCAAGTATAATCAGCAGTATAATTTTGAATTAAATTTATCCACAACTATAAGCATGGAATTTAGCTTTCTGCCTGTTCCTAGATTCCATTAGATTTGTCTTGTGTTGAGAGCAAACCCCATCCCCCCTTTGCTGGACCTGATTTGTAGTCTGTGAGCTTGTGCTTGCTGGTCACAAGCCAAATCAGAAACCTTGGTCTTTGGCAACATTGGGAAAGGGGATTTAGAATTTGTGGACAGGTTTTCCACTGGACACCTT
This sequence comes from Ploceus nigricollis, assembly GCA_013399945.1. Lineage (NCBI taxonomy): Eukaryota > Metazoa > Chordata > Aves > Passeriformes > Ploceidae > Ploceus > Ploceus nigricollis. Next base: position 1,628,607 of record VXBC01009447.1, read on the forward strand.
CTGTTATTGTCTGATTCTCTAAACCAAGGACATTTAATATAAATAAAAAATAATAATTTAAGGAAAATAAAGGCAGTGGTTTTTAGTGCAATGAATGTGGTTCTCAGCACTGGAGTATGAGATGGTGTGACTGAGGAAGGAACAGGTAAATGTGATGCTGGTACAACCAAAAAGTCACGTTAGACGTAGTCTGGAGACTTCACACTCTAGATATGAGAAACATATAAATTAAAAATGAAAATTAGGTCCCATTCAATGGTGAACAAAGAGCTTATGTGGTTTTCAGTACCAGGATCTCTGAGGAACTTCTGTTAGTGTCCATGTCTGCTGCCAAGCATCACCTGTCCCTCCTGGCTGCTCCCTCAGCTGTCAGGAAGAGTTCCAGGGGAGCACACAGTAATCCAGGCTGGAAGGGACCACAGAGGTGATCTGGATCCACCTGCAAAGTCAGATCAGGTTGCTCAGAGTTGTATTCAAGTCTGCTCTAACAAGCTGCTCAGCATCCTAAAGCCCATGGAACAAGCTTCCCAAGTCAGGCAGTCGCCTCCAACAGTTCTTTGGAATTTATAGAGAGGCCTGTTCTAAGTGATATGCTCTGATGTAGAACAGCCAGGCTATCAGCTGAGCTCTAGGAGGTCCTTCCTGGCTGAGAATCTATTTGAATCTTCCATCTCTCCAGAGAACAGCCTCAATGAACAAGGTATTTAATATTGAATACTTTTCTAATTGTAGTCTTACTTGTTATGTGAGATAGATACTGGCACAGGTTGCCCAGAGAAGCTGTGGCTGCCCCACTCCTGGAAGTGTCCAAGACCAGGTTGGATGGGGCCCTGAGCAACCTGATCTAGTGGAAGGTGTCCCTGCCCATGGCAGGGTAGGTGGGACCAGATGAGCTTTAAGGTCTCTTCCAACCCTCAGCATTCTATGATTCTGTGTCTACTCTCAGATGGAAGGGAGCAAAGGAGGGAAGGGAGTAAGGAATACTTGACAGTCATTGGATTGGCTACTGAACTGAGCAAAACAAGATTCTCAACTAAGAAATTCTGAATCCTGGGAAAATTCTTCATGTTAGAAGATATTTTCCAGTGGGTCTGGCTGTCATTTGTTCCCTAACGTGTGGGGTGCACAGCCTGGAACTCTCTGGGACCCCAAGAGATGGGAAACCTGTGACTTAGCACAGAAACATTAAGGTTGGAAAACATCTCCAAGATTACCAAGTCCAACCCTCGACTGATCAGCACCTTGTCAACCAGAGCAGAGCACTCAGCGCTACATTCAGGTGTTTCTTGTACACCTCCAGGGATGCTGACTCCACCACCATGCCTGTGCCTGACAACCCTTTCAGGGAAGAAATCCTTGCTGCTGTCCAACCTGAACCTCCCCTGGTGCTGCCTGAGGCTATGAATGATGCTGTACTCTGCAGTGTGGTGCTGTTGCAGGTATCAGTGTGCTTACAGGCACCCTGGCTGTGTCTGCATTGGAGCGATATGAACACATGCCTTTTGGTTCCTAAAACATTTTTGTTTAGGATTGGAAGTAAAGCAAATTGTCAGAATCCTGCATCATCACTGTGTAAATACCTTGTCTACTTGAAAGCCATTTTGCCATGGAGAGCTGACACCAAACTGGGCTCAGCAGCAGAGCATGGAGCGTGTGCTGTAACACTTCACAGCGACGTGAGGGCTCATACCCTGCCCTTCCTCACAGCGCAAAACCCTTCACATACCCTTTTTTTTCCCCCCGAAAACCCAGTATCTGTCACTTCCTAGCATACACTGGTGACCTTTCAGCTGTCACTCGTGCTGGGGGCAGTGCTCAGGTGGGGCTGTGCTAACACAAAGGCCCGGGCTGTGTTTGGGTGCCCAGCTCTGCTCTGCTCCTCGGCCCGGGAGCTCCTTGCAGAGCTGGTGTCCAGAGATGCTTTAAAGGGCTGAGCTAGAGCTGCCTGAAATTCCTGGCGACACCTAGGGCAGATGTTCTCTGAGCACCACTCAGAGCTAAATCCATTTTCGGCTCCATGAAAGCTCCCGCACGTATTTCCACTGGAGGACGGCTGTCTGATGTTGGAACAATTTTAAACTAGCCGGTTGTTCAATGTTGTTTTTCGGCTAAAATGTCCTCCGCCTCTGGAGCAACGCCTGACGATGGGATTTCACCGTGTTTACCTGCGGGAAGCCTCCACAGATATTCGCAGCGTCACGCCGCTTACCCCCGGGCCTCGGCCTTTCCCCCCGTGAAGGAAAACCAGCACGGTGGGCGTTCTGGGGCGAACCCAGGCTACCCTGAATGACCGATTTCACCACACGACCTGCCAGCCGGGCCCGCTGGAGAGCACTGCGCCAGCCCCCAGACACCGGCGCCCTCCGCCATCACGGGAGCCCCGTGCTGCCCTCGGGGGCGGCCCGGCCTCCGCTGGGCCCGTTCTCCCCACACCGCGGCCGGGTCGGGCCGGGCCCCCGGCGGCGCCTCAGGCCGCGGGGAGGGGCCCTGGCCTCCGTCTATTGTGCGGCTTCTGGCGCGGCTCCGTCGCTGCCTGAAAAACCCTCCACCGGCCGCTCCTTCCCCGCAAACTCGTTTCGGCCCCGCTCCGCCCTCCGCACCTCGCGGAAGGCGGCGCCAGTACCGGTTTCTACCGTACCTGGGAGCCGCGGTACGGTGTTTTGCTCAGGCGTTCGCGGCGGGCAGCCCGGGCGTTGCGAGGCGGCGAGAGGCGGGTCCTTCCCCCCCTCCCCCGCTCGGTATAAGAACGCCGCCGCAGTCGGGCCCGAGCGCCGCCACCGCCTCCTCACGGTCCGTTCGCGGAGCCACCGCCGCCTCACGGTGAGGCCCGAGCGGGGCGG
>VXBC01009447.1:1632550-1645734 GCA_013399945.1 Ploceus nigricollis
ACTTGTACCTTTGGAACAGTAATGACTGTGTTCCTCCAGAACACCCATCTTAATTAGAAGTAGCACTGTCATATAGGGTTACATTGCTGTGTAAACATTAACTGGCTGCTCCCTGCCAAATGGAAATTAAAGCAATGAGGGCTGGTGTGAGCTGCTTAATAACACGTGTTGGCCGAACCTCCCCTGGCCTGGCTTTGCACAGGGCTGTCAGGCTCAGCCTCACTACATTGATGAGCCTTCAGAAAGAGATAATGCAAGTTTGCTTCAAATGGTCCAGTTAATTAACAGTTGATAGCTCAAGTACTACTGTGAGGAACTAGTGTGTGAAGCTTGTAAGTTTGCTGGGGTGAGAACCTACGCAGTTTAATTGAAATTGAAATTCTTTGTTCCCAGAGCTGTTCACAGTAGTTGCAGGCTGTGCAAACACGTGCTTCAGTGATCTTGAAGCAGGTAACTCGAGCACCAAAAAAGAAAGGAAAGTGTTGCAATGGTTTGCTGCTAACAAATTTTTTGAGTGGTAAAGGAACTTACAACACATCCTACTAGCTGGTTGAGAGCAAATTTATAAAATTTGTGTGGCCAGACAGTTGTGTTTATAGTGTCCTTTGGTTGACTCAAGTGCACTGATACCCCCCACAGTCTGCATGTGTAGTTTCAGACAGAAGTTGTGATCTCTTGGCTGCTGTGTCATGTGCTTTACTTCTGGGTTTCAGTTGTTACATATCTGGAATGATGCCTTTTTGGTACAATTTGATTGTGTTTTTGCTAATGACATCTTTCAAGCCTGCTGCCTCTTTATTGTAGGTCTTACTACAGTTTGTTTGAGGAGTTTTGTTAAAATGCATGGTCATCTCAGATGCTAACAAAGTACTGATCTTGCTTCCTGCTTTGCAAGGGCAGTAGTGAGTGCTGAAGGCCTTCCTTGTAGGAGTTTATCGCTTTTTAATCTGCAGAAAACCAAACACTTTTCTGGAGGAAAGCCTTTGATCCTGAGTAACCTGGTCTGTTTAACTCTGTTTGGAGCAAGGGAGGCTGGACTAGACTCTGTCTACGAGAATTCCTTCCAACCTCAATGTTATGATTCTGTTCCAGAGGCTATCATTTGAAAACTGCTTTTGAGATCTGACATTGTTTGAGCAGTCGAAGTGAGTAGCAGTTGTTTAGATTTGAAGGCAAGTGGTGTTTTGGAAGTCTTGAATTTTTTTTTTTCAAGAGAAAGATAGCTGTAGTGTTATACTGGAAATAAAAGCACTATGGACTAATCTGTGTATTTATGCTTTCAAGTTAAGAAAGAAGCTTATAAATTAGTGTTAGACTTCAGTCAATCCTTGTTTCTTAAGCGTGAGGATTAATGAATTTAGGGCTGTTGATTCAAGGAGTGAATAATCTGAGTGCACCTTAAATGGCATTGGGCTATCTACTGTTGGGAAGAAATAATTTCAGCAGTAAAGGTGTAAAGGTGATGCACATCTTTGAGTCAGCTGAACACGTAACATCTGCTGAATATTGTGTGGAAATAACTGTCCTTCTCTTGTAGATGCCTTCAATTAAACTGCAGAGTTCAGATGGAGAAATCTTTGAAGTTGATGTGGAAATTGCAAAACAGTCTGTGACTATAAAGACTATGCTGGAAGGTAAGAGTGTGAGAGCCTGAGGAAGCCTCTTGGACAGGAATTGAGACAAACTGGTACTTGTCTCAATTCTCAAGGAGAAAACTCCAGTGCTGAAAAAGGATTCCCAGGTCTATGGAGCAGCTTGCTGTCTCCTGCCTGAACAGCTGTAACTCCTGCTGTTGTAGCTGAAACTGTTTAGGGTGGATGTGCTCTTGTAAAAAGCCCTGGTTAAGAACACTTGTAGGGAGGTCAGTAAAATACAAGCAACCCACTGCCTTGCCTACAGTCTACTTCAGTTTTGTGAGAGGTAAGCGAACAGAACATTAATGATATTTAAAACTTCAGTTTATTTAATCACACAAACCAGTCTTAGAATGTAAATATCACTTGTATGGAGTGGGAGATAATAAATCAATGCAATAAAGAGCTGAAGTTAAACCTGTATTGTGAGCTTGTGAATGCTGTTAAATTATTTGGGATAAATACTTAGGTCTGATCTCCTGCTGACATAAATTTGAAACAAAAGAACTCGTGGTGGGGGAGGGGAAATCTGCCAGATGGCTGGGATACAGAGCAAACTGTCTAATCCCTCTACTGCAAATCCTCATTGTTTACTGGTGGTTTTTTCTAGTTTTTGGATGTATTAATGAATTAACTTAGGAAAATTATTTCTGTACATGTAGTTAATATTATGCTCTTGCATGTAAATGTTTGGTTGTGACACCTTATGAGAGCAGTAAAAATAAGCTTGAATTATGTCAGGCATTGAATGCTTCTATTCTGTAAATAAGATGCTTTTGAACATGGCTGGCAACTCAAACAGGAAATGGAATGCATTAGGGTGCACAATTCTCAGTTTTCTCCTGCAGGAGTTGTGCCAGTGTTGGTGTTTAGTGACCCTCAGCTGGAGATAGAGGGAAGTTATTCATGGGAGGCGTGTAAGCTGGGCACCATAAACTTGCCTGTTTCTAACCTGGGAGAAAACCAATCTGCTAGTACAGGTGAAATGCATTTTCAGTGCAGGGGGCTGAGCATCAGTTCATGTTTTGTGTGTTGGGTGCTGCAGCTGGGAGGGGAGGAGCTGAAAGTTTGGGTTGTACTGCGTACCACAGGACTACCAATGAAATACCAATTTTCTGCTAACAGATAAAATTGCTGGTTCAGAGGTGACGGTGACAAGTCAAGCAGAGTTGACTAAACTTCAGATAGTGCTTGAATTCTTTCGGTATCTTTTAATGGCGGTGTTTCAGTTCTGAATCTGTGGAGTCATTTCAAACAAAAAAGTAGTGTTAATTAGCATCCCACTGATGACAACAGTAGTGGACTTGTCTAAATACAGAAGTACATGATTTTTATCACGTACAAATTTGAGGCGTGATGATGATCATATGTTCTTAAAAATTAGGTTCCTTGGTGGTGTAGAATTGGCTCATCTGTGCATGTAATGAGTGAAGGTCTGCATTGTTAGTCAATTACATAACTAGTTCCAAGATGTCTTTGACAGCTAGGGTGTCATCCAACTGTTAGCATTTGGGTAATAAAAAAAGCACATTCTTTAATCAAAGATGGCTAATGTGGTATTTGTTCTGTGTATCAAGTTGAAGCTTTAATTATCTTTGTCTCCTAATTTTTACATTGATTCCTTGATCATATCAAGGGGACAAATCCAAATCTCTCTGGAGCGTGTTGACAAGCTTTTAAAACGAGTGTTGGAAGCATGCTTTATAAATGCTTTTTTGATGGAAGGATTTGTGCTGCAGTCTTACCATGTGAACTTCTTCAGCTGGTACAGGATCAATACGAGTGATTCAGAGCCTGAGAGCAGCACTTCTATGGCTACAGTATTTCCTGCTCATGCAGAGAACAAGATGCTGTGTCTATTTACCACAGTAGATTTGAATTCTTATTTAATCATTAATGGAATGGGAGCCCTCAGTTAGAACTTGTGGGTTGAAACTGTGTAAGTGGTAAAAATACAAACGTTTGTCAGATTGTTCAGCATCTGAGTTCATATTCAGATTCAGAACACTGAGTTAGCAAGTGACAGCTTAGCTGATGGTTTGTAGATGCCCTCATTTGATGAGGCAGCCTTATCAGCCAGTTAACCTCAACTTGATACAACCTAAGATGTATAATGCAGCCATAGCTCCACACAGCCTTCCAAAAGCTCCTTACTTCACCGTTTAGAGGTCCTTTGTTACCAATTCAGCCTCAGTGTTGTCAAAATAGTGAAAAACTGATGAACCATCCCAGTTCAGTAAATAGTTTTGTCTGCCAATTGCTCAGTCATCTTTCCATTTTTAGATTTGGGAATGGATGATGAAGGTGATGATGACCCAGTCCCTCTTCCAAATGTTAATGCAGCCATCTTAAAAAAGGTAAGAGGATGAAAGCTGTTGTGCTCTATGGCAGTAAAGAAATGTAAAATTCATCTTCGAGTTGGGTATTATGAACTACCAGCTTGTAGCATGTGCTACATGCTTAACCAAATCAAGGTGCATGAACATGGGCATATGGGCTGAGGCTGCCAGGTGGGTAATGGCAGAGTACATACAGGAGTGACCTGGAACAGCAGCTGTAAGCCAGACAGGCTTCCTAAGGAAGTGGTGCTCGGCATCTCTGCACACTGGCATTTCATGGTGTTAAAGCACTGGTTTTAATTGGATTCTGTGAACTGAGGTGGCTGTTCATGAGATGCAAATGTTTGGAGAAAGGATTAAGGGACAGGCAGTGCTGAGAGTGACTGGCAGTGGCAGTCGCTGTGTCTGGGTGGCAGTGACAGTACTTAAGAGACACTGTGTGCACTTGGTATTAAATTCATTAACAGACCATGGTCATTGGGTCAAGGGAGAAAAGTGTAGTTCTGTGGTGTCCAAGATTCTTTATGCTTTCAAATAGAAAGAGTAGCACCAAAGTAAGCACCAAACTATTGTGCCTGTTTTGGGGTAAATATAGGGTTAGGAATTGTTTCCTAGTGAACAAACACATAAATTTGTGAAGTCTCTCAGGTTGGTGAAATGGAACAGGATTTTGCTTGCAATAGATCCCTGTTCCTTTTATATGTCTGGGTCATGAGATTGCATGTTCCCAAACTGAAAAAAAAACCCAAAACAAACCCCAAACCAACACTAATGGCAAACTTGCTGGCTGAACTTTGTACTGGGGTGAATGTGACCTGCTGGTACCTATTACTACTCTGCTCTTCCCCTGTGTAGAGTCTGCTTAATACAAAGTATGTTTCTGCAAACAGGTTAAATACAGCAAAATGAGGTTTAGGTTTTCTTTGTATAGCCCATGTATGTTAGCACAGGGACTAAAAACTTCATAGCACCAGCAGCTGGCTTTTAAGATTAAGTAATTAACATGCTACTAAATCATTTGGGATTTCTGAAAGCTGTTGTATTCTGGGATTGGGGATCGATTGTTCTAATTTCTTCCAAAATGAAGTTAAGTTATAGTTGGGGTTTCATGGGAGAATCACTTGGATAAAACTTTAATATCAAAACCATAATTAGGTGATTCAGTGGTGCACCCATCACAAGGATGATCCACCTCCTCCTGAGGATGATGAGAACAAAGAAAAGAGAACAGATGACATCCCTGTGTGGGATCAAGAGTTTCTGAAGGTAGACCAAGGAACACTTTTTGAACTTATCCTGGTGAGTGTCCTCAAGAAGGGCAAGGGCTGTGCCTGTGAAGTTCTGCTATGTACTTGAGAAATAAAGCCTTTATGCTTCTTGAGTTACTTCTTCATTGGAAAGGGGGGATGTGGGGAGGGCAGGTGGTTCTGGTGAGTATTGGCTGAAATTGGTGAGGATGTTGGAGTGTTTGTTAGCCCAATGCTGGTATTAATCTATACTCACTCATCAATCAAAATACTTTACTAAATAGCATTGTCTTTTATTCTTGTTGCTCTCAAGTCCAAGTTGAGGGCTTATTACTAGTTATAGAGTTCTGGAGATCTGCATAAAAATGAAAATCTGACTTTGACTGTTAAATTTGTACTGTGTATGGACCTGTGAGCCAACATTACCTGCCTTGGTTAGTTAACAGTACTGCAACACTGAAGATCTTGGATGTTTGCAGACTTCTGAAAGCTATTTGTAAAGGGTGGAGCAGGAGGAGTGTTTTTCATGGTACAAATGACTACCTTCTATTTGGAAAGCAAGTTTTAGCTACTGTCCCTTGAAGGTTTTAGCTAGAAGCTTCTCAAACTGGAGATGATCTGTTTGCATACAGTATTCTAAAATTTCAGTGTAAACTTAACTTCTGTAGTGCATCTACAGAGACAGAATATTGGTATGGAGGCTTTAAATCTGAAAACTCTTTCACAGGCTGCAAATTACTTGGACATCAAAGGTTTGCTGGATGTCACATGCAAGACAGTGGCAAACATGATCAAGGGAAAAACTCCAGAAGAAATTCGCAAGACATTCAATATTAAGAATGACTTCACTGAAGAGGAAGAAGCACAGGTACTTGGTCTGGGTTTAATTATAATTTGGATGGGTGTTTGTGCTGAATTACTGTGTGGTGCTTCATAACTCAATTTGTGATGCAGCAGACTTGTTACCAGTAAATGTAAACTAATGCATCAACTCCTTGTAATTGGAGTTCTGCTAGCAGAAGACTTTTTGGTGTCTACCACACTTGCAGCCCATTACCTGAAAAGGTCAAAACAAAATGTATTGATTTTTCTAGCTCCAGCATGTCTAACAAGAAAGCATGTAGGCTAGTTTGTGGCAGTCTTAGTTTGCTGTTTTGGGGCAGTCATAGGAATGCTGAAGATATATTGCTGCATGTGGCTGGAAAGGTAAGTTTGGGTTCTTAAGTAACAAACTTATTGATCTTAAAACTTGACCAACAAACCAACTACAAAATGGCAGAGTTGGGGAGAAAGCAGAACATGATGCCTGGTTTCAATGCAGGCAATGAGCTGTAGATTTGGGTGTTCAATGCTATGTCATAAACAGCTTAGACTTCAGATATTCCATTTGCTTTGCTTGGTTGGAAAATTTCAGATTTGATCAAACCTAGGCATGAAAAACCTGGCTTACACTGATAAACAGGCCAGTTTGGAAGACAGATTTTATAATTGCAAAATCTCTGTGAAAAACTAAAGCTGCTCCAAGTTTGTCTCCCTGCAGTAAATAATCCTGAATGCTTATGGGTATTTACAGCCAAAGGCTTAGAATTTCACTGCATCATACTAACAGTTACACTGCTCTTCCAGGTACGTAAAGAGAACCAGTGGTGTGAAGAGAAATGAAGTATTGTGCCTGACACTCGAACACTGTAAGGATTGTTCCAAATACTAGTTGCACTGCCCTGTTCATAATTGTTAATATTAGACAAATGCAGCAGCAAATGAAGTTGTGTTAGCAGGATGTTGTTCCCTTTGCATGTGTAGTGTTTTTTTGAGTACAGATCTAGATCTCTGAGTTTTTACTAGTGTAATTGGATGTCTTTTTACTTTGCAATGAATAAAACTGAACTAAGTGTGGATTCTGTATGGGAAGTAGCACTTAAGGTTGTCATTTTCATTACACTTTTAAACTGTTGAAGTCCAGTTATAGTGCTAAGGATTGACTCTGTTGTAAATAAAAACATCTGTGACTTCTTCCTCAAGAAGAGCAAAACACATGTATTTACAGGGTATTGATAACTTGAGAAAGAAAAACAAACCAGAATGTGTCTTGGGGAACTAGATAATATAAAAAAGTTACTGGATTTCTTACAAAAACATTGTGGAAAAAAGTTAAGTGTTACTTAAAGCTATATAATTTTCAAGATGGTTCTTGTCCTGCATTTAAAAAAAAATAATTAAATATTTGACCACTTTCTTGTCCTTTTAGTCTTGCCTTATAGACTAGTGAAAATGTGATTTAGAACTAAACAAGCTCCTGACAGTCAAATTTGAATACTTCAGCCATGTCTTGAAGACCTGCCTCTAGGTGATAGCAAATAAAGTGTGTTGCTTTATGCACAGGATGGGTGTGTTTTTATACATGTTACTGTTTAAAGTGGAATCCAGATTTGACCAAAAATGACTGACATTACCAAAGTTAATATTATTGACCTGTGCATGCCATTAGTGGCTGGTTTTTAGGCAGTTTTAAAGACCCTTGTGATGTAGCTCTTGGAAACATGGTTTCATGTGTCCACAGGAAATCTTATGCCTCTTTATGTGATACTTCAGCTTGTAGAGACTTAATTATTGCATACAAAGCTAATGCAATATCAAGCTTAACTTCTTTGGACAAAGCCACTTGCAACTAGTTAAACAGTAACTGGTTTTCTGATTTTTTTTTTTTTTTTTTTACAGTTCCCTTATAGGGAGTAGGGGATGGTTGTGTGGTAGATCTTTGAGGTGTGCTCTTAGCTTGTATTGCATTCCATTCTCTGTATAAACCTTAGAGTAGAATGAACCTTAATAAACATACTTATCTCACTTGAAATATTGGTGTTTCACTCCTGAATTAATAAAGGGCTTTTAAACTTTTGTTTGCAAATGGTTCTAGTTATTTGTAACTAGACAATTTTACTGTCACTTATTACTGAGTGTAGAAATAGTAGCACTGAGGCAGTGGTTAATGAAATAAAACAGATGTAAATTTTTTCATTACTAATGCAGGGTAGTAGTCAGACACAGTGGGTAACTTTGAGATGAAGTTGGGTGATGGTTTTTTGATGGCTTACCAAGATTGCCTACATTTTGGATGTAACCATTAGGAAAGCATTCAGAATTTGCTCTAAAGCAGCATTCAAACCCATGCTTTGGATACAACTGCTCCTCATATCTGGCTTCTCAGGAGGTTGTGGGGCCTGCCTTTGTGCTGCTGTGCATTATATTGGGTGTGTTAGACATTGTCAGTGGGCATAAAATACTCCACTGCTACACTTGGACATGCTGAAGCCTTTCCAGCAGCCTGTATTGCAAACAATGCACCTCAGTTTAAAAGTGCTACTAGAGGAAAATGTGATGTCCTTTCTGTGGCTGTTTGTAGTTGATATTCAGAAGCCTGGTGTAATTGTTTGGTGGCAGCAGCCTGTGTAAATTCCTTTGGGTGCTTGTCACGAGCCCAGTGTCAATGTTTGTCAGCAGCCACCGCCTTGCACGATGCCTCATGCTGCTCCAGAGTGAGGGAGAGACAAAGACACAGTTTATCTTCCTCATTGCACTGCTCCAACTGTGCTGTGCCTGCATAACCGCACCTGGGATAAAACTCAGTAGTTGTGAGAGGAGCTGGCCCAAAGCCTGAGCTGTGCTGGTCAAATGTGCAGCGGTGGAGCCTGTGCTGAAGCCCCAGGTTGTGACACTTGGCTGTTGGCACTGAGGTACCTGTGGAGGTGTAGGGGAGGGCTGGTCTGTGTGGTCAAGGCATTGTGTAGCTTTGGCAGCTTTGTAATACTCTCCCTAGTCTTGGTAGTTAGGATTGCATATGACTTACTTTCTCTAATTGAAATTCCCCTGCAGTACTGACTCAGACTTCAGCCAGATTCAAATTCTGTAGCTGCCTGGCAGGGATGTCAGCAGGAAAAGACTGTTTTTTTTAAATCTCTCAGTTGTCTTACCCACTCCAGTAATACTAGTGCTTAGCTGTAGAGAAAGACAGTGGGGAGGTGCTGAGAGTTTGGGCTGTTGTGTGGCTGCTGCCTGTGTTCATGCTTCAGCTGAACCTGCTCCTTGCTGCTGTAACAGGCACTATCTGTGTACTCTGAAATTCCAGAAAGCAGGAGACACTGATTTCCCACTGTTAAACTTTCTGTTGCTGTTCAACTTGTATTAAAGCTGTTTTTTTTTTCCCTAACTTTTTTTTTTTTTTAAAGTCAGTGCATGATCAGGGATCAGGCTTCTCTTGGATAGAGGGATTGAGTGTGGGGGTAGGGAGAGGCAAGGCTGGGTGTCAGTAGGAATTGTAGGAAAAAAGTATTTTCTTTGTGCCCTTGGCTTAGTATTTCAGTCTTACCCATTGAAGGTTATTGACAGTTATTCTAAAAACTATTCAAACATATAAATGCTGAAGGGAAAAAACAAAAGCAAGCAGGAATCCTCTTGAATGCTAAGAAATAGTTACTTGAGAGTTTGATAGCATTATAACTTCCAGTGGCCACTTCTGAACAGCCAGTCTGGCAATTACTTTATTTATAAAGCTATAAACATACTTTGAACATAAAAGCCAAAAAATACAAACTCAGTGAAGTAAAAAAATTACAACAAATGCTGGATAGTCATTGGACAAATGAAGGTACAGCTGCAAAACATTTATCCCTGCTACATACATACAGTGGTTTTACTTGTTTTAATGAAGTGGTACTTCCATGACTTCTACATTCAGACTGATTCCAGGAATTCAAATAGGTATTTCAGGAAGAGTTAAAACTGCTGTAAAATAACTTGAAAAAAATTATTGTTGAGATAAAAACTTCAGAGCAGTCTTCCTTTTATTATAAAAAAGAGTATTAACACAAAATAGCAACACTTCATATGGCAGTTTGAAAGACACTTTTTTTGGTATTAATAACTTTGTTTTGGCATTGGTTATCAGCCATGGGGCCACGGAACAGAAGTCAGTCATGCTGTTTTGTCTTGGAAAGGGGCAGCTAAACAGTATCTTTTCTGTGTTTTGGAATAAAAATAATGACATTTTCTTAGTTACCCTAGTATAAACTGAGTGCAGTATATCACAAGTGGGTATTCTGAGTTTATCCTGCAGTAGCTGCAAGCACAGGGTAAGGTCTGGCCTGTATGTATAGAGCAGAGCACACACAGACAGTGCTGTGGGGGTGACTGCTCCAGCTCTGGGGCTCTGAAAATGCTTCTGTGCCACGAGGGCACAGGGAAGGGCTCCTGGAGAGGGGGTGTTATGTGTCACTAAGGGGCTCTTGCAGGAATCAGTTGGAATAACAGTGGTGAGAGGAGGCTGTAATGCAGATGAGCCTTTTGCTGGTCGAGGCAGGGACTCACACCACCATGGAGGGGCCAGAGGAGCCTTGAAATAAGCGGGTGAAAGTCCCAGGGTGTGAAATGAATGAGGGCTGGTCTGGGTGCCTCGGCCAGTTTAATACTGATCAGGACTTTCCCTGAAATTTCCTCTGGTGTTACTTAGACACATCTGCTTCTTCTTTTCTACCTGCCTTTGCTTTGCTGCTAAGTTCCATCTGCCATCCAACGACGCAGTAGCAGTCAGGTGTTGAGTTACACCAGCCTTACACCCAGTATGGGGTACACCAGGCTATGGTGGCTGGTCTGTCATCTGTGGTGTTTCCAGTAGGTGACACTTAGAGCAGAGGGTCTCAGAGTGACAAATGATGAGCTGAGACACAGCCATTTTTAAAGCTGTTTTTTTTTGTTTGTTTGTTTGAAAATCAAATTATTAAAGAGACCATATCAGGTCTGGCAAGTCTACTGAGTTCCTCTGTTCAGCACCAGAACATGCTGTTGGCTAAGCTTGCAAAAATAATTTAAAAGGAGCAGATTGCATATTGATCTAGTGCTATATAATTAACCCTCTGAGTGCAGTCAGTACAAAAGTGTACCGACTGGCATTGGATCAGGTAATGCTACTTGTCCAAGGGTTAAAATGATTCAAACTTCAAAATGACTCTTTGCAAACTTGTCAGGTTTGTGCACGTAGCTTTCTGTCAGTGCTTCTGAAGTTACATTTATACAGGAGAGGAATAAAGAAATAGGTTTAGATCTTCAAAACTAAAACCAGAAATAAAAAAATCTACACTACTAGAAGCAAAACTGTCTAAATAAAGGGACTAAACCCAAAGCTGCTCTACAGACTAGCTAGGTTTGGCTTTTTTTTTTTTAATTTTTAAATCTTTGAGGCATAAACTTGGTTAGAAAGTTACATTTAATCCAATGTAAAAAATTATGGTTGTTTGTGTTTTCGCATTAAGAAAAAAATATAAAAATAGTTTGTACATTATAAAGGTCATCTTAAATTTCTTGCAGTTCTACAATAATATTACTACATAATTTGTATTCAGTACTCCAAAACCCATTTATCAAGTAGGAAAAAAATAGTGCCCCCTCTACTTCTATCTGGTGTCATTTTTCTCTTCAGCAGTCTGGAATAGATTTCTTTCAAACAGGAAAAAAGTCTGCACTGGACTAGACTGTGGTCTCTGCGAAGACTGTAAACGTGAAGTAAATCCAGAACTTGGAATTATTTGGGATTTACATCAGTTCATGGAGATCATAATCCATCCACAGTGTTTTTTGTTTATCAAACTCAAGATATAAATACAATACCAGAAACTGGTAAACATTTTAAAGCTGGAGAGAATACATTAACATTTGGCATCATCATTGGGGTGGAGGGAGAATCTTTTAGAAAAAGCTAGAATAAGGTTTTTTAAAAAGTTCTACACTGAATCATGAAAAAGAGAGTTCTTATCTCACTGAGGGTATGTACAGACAGATTCCTAGAGAACAGGGCAGTGAGAGCTGCTCTGCTGCCACACTGCCCCGCCACAGGAGAGCTCACACCTCCCCCCGAAGGACCCGCTGGGCCAGCGTGGTCCTCTGCCCTGGGCTAGTGTGATCCTGGGCCACTGGCCAGTGTGGTCCTCTGCCCTGGGCTAGGGTGATCCTGGGCCACTGGCCAGTGTGGTCCTCTGCCCTGGGCTAGGGTGATCCTGGGCCACTGGCCAGTGTGGTCCTCTGCCCTGGGCTAGGGTGATCCTGGGCCACTGGCCAGCCTGCTGAGGCTGCTGGCTCCCCACATGCCCTGCCCTGCTCACTGCTGTGGAGGTGCAGAGCTCGATCAGAGCCTACAAAAGCAACAGACTGATTTCTGAGGCTTTGGCCAGTCTGTCTGGTGGGATTTCTGACCATCCACATCTGCAGAAGACAATTCCAAACAGCAGGGCAGACCCTGCACCTGACCAATGCCCCGAGCAACCATCAGCCCTTCCAGCAGCCGGTCCATGCTCCTTGGCCTGGCTGGTGCTCCCTTTTCTTCTGCCTTGCTGTACAACCATGGAATGGGACATGTCTGCACAGAGACCTGTTACCTGCAAACAGCATCTTCCTGTTCTTAAACAAGAAGTTAAAAAAATTCACCTAATCGGTTTAAATATTTAATTTCTCTTTTACCCAGTCAGATGAGAATGCCGGCATTGCTTTGTTTCCTTTTCAGACATACAGGCTTTTAAAAATTCTCCTATTCCAGCTTTTCCAGCTCCTTGGTGTAACGGCTGTGGGAGATCTGTGAGTGACTACACTTTCAAGCAGCTCGGAGGGCAGGGAGTGGAAGCTAGGGTTAGACTGACAGCACCTACCACCTACAGCAGCAAGCTGAGGATGTGGCTCTGCTCTCTGCCACACTTTGAGATAATGCAGTAAAATGAAACCAAAACAAAACCCCAAACAAACAAAAAAAAAGCATCACAGGGCAGGGACAAAAGGCTTGTTTACTCATCAGCACTTTAAATTTTGGCAAGTACTTATTTTTTACCTTTTTTTTTTGAAATTGCTTTTCTATCTTTATCACCCCTCCCCTCCAAGAAAACCCCAACCAAGTGAGTTTTCCGTCATCCTTAAGTCATCCTGTCGCC
>VXBC01009447.1:1648730-1675677 GCA_013399945.1 Ploceus nigricollis
GCAGGGCCCGTGGGACAGTCGTGTGTGCTGGTGTCACAGGGCACGCCAGCACCACTGTGCTTAGCAGCCCCAGGCTGTGCTCTGCTGGGACGCTGCCCTTCACGCCAGTCTCGGCTTTTCTCGTCCCAAAATCTGAAGGTTCCAAGAGCTCATTTCCCAGCACTTTCCTAGCCTTGTGCACAGTTTCATCTACTTAGAACCATGGACTGATTTGGGTTGGAAGGGACCTTAATGCTCATCCCATTTCAACCTCCCTGTCATGGGCAGGGACACCTTCCACTAGACCAGAGGTTGCTCCAAGTACCATCCAACCTGGCCTTAGCTCTCAGCTCTTCTCTTCTGCTCTGGGTTATGCCTGAATCTGAATGTACTTCCCATTCATCCCCACCTCCAAGGACAACTCAGTGATACAGCTAAGCAGAAATGTGCTCACCAACCATTCAGGAAAAGGGAAGGAAATGGCCTGGATTGGCTGGAGGGAGATGGTCTGAGGGTGTCTGAGGTCCTGCTTTGAAAATTGGAACAACTCTGAGGCCTTCAGAGGACTTGTTGCTCCTTGGAGGGCAGATCACCTTTCACCTGCTCACTGAGCTAAAGGAAAATCAGCCCTGACAGAGCTATCAATCACACTTCAGCCCATGGGGTTCCTGCAGAGGAAGTGTTTGCTGTGACCTTCCCTTGGGAAGGGGAGTACAGGTACAAAATGCAATGTGGGCAGACACTAGGGAGAGAGATTGGCAGAATGGTCCTGCAGTGGTGACAGACTCAGTTCCATGCTTCCATTCTGTGGATTGTGATAGAGCTCATCAGCTGGGGATGGCTTTACTGACCCAAAGGGGTTTTTACAGGACAGTACCCATGGGGGCAGCCCTCCTCCCCCAGCCCTGCTCTTCTAGCAAGAAATCTGCTGGGACTGGGAAGGTCCCTAAGGCAGCAGCATCTGCCTTAGGGAGCAGGGACCAGCCTTCTTTAATCCCTCCTGGAAGAAACTCTCAGGTTCCCCACGTTTGTTTGTTAAGATTTGGGGGTATCAAAAATACAAGTCACACATCATTTTTGCTGTAGCTGGGTTTGGCCATGATTCCTTCACATCCTGTGACAATTCTGGCAGTATTTATCCTGAGTTCCAGGTGTCACCTTGTACATCCAGATTGTTTTAACTACCCCTGGTTATCCAGAGTCAGTCCCTCACACTATCTTGTCTTCACTGTTTGTTGAGCTGGTTTTCCTTCTCTCCATGTGACAGATCCCTCATGTCACCTGCCTTGGGTCCTTGAGCACCTCAGTACAGATCCTCAAAGAAAAGAGCTCTCAAGATGTCACCTTAACAGTACTGAAGGGACAATTTCTCTGCTGGAGCCTTTACAGCTAGAACAGGTAAAAGAACATCTCCCACCCGGCTCCCGCCTCGGCTGTCTCAATTGAGGAAAAGGGATCGAATGGAGAGCTCGCTAATGTGGGCACACCTTTCTTTGATCTTCCTAATGAAAAACCAGTGTGAGAATGTGTATTAACTAGTCCAGTATTAAACATGACTTGCAGTGGATGTGAACAAGAGCAGTGCTATTACTGCTGTCAGTGCCATCGTTAGCCATGCTGACCCAATTAATGCGATAGGAAACACGAAGCTCAGCTGAACTATTTAACTCGAGGCTATTTTCCATGGGTAGTAATCCCCCAGAGACAAGCCCAAGGAAGAGCTGTGTTTCCCAGAGACAACTTGGGAGTAGCTGCAGGATAGAGTTTCAATGACCTGTTTAAGATTACAGGAATGTGCCCATTGATTCCTTGGATTTAAAGTTACAGGGAGGAAAAAAGCAGCTGTGCTACAACACACTGCAGATAATGGCCCAGTCCATGAGTTATGCTGAGGTGGGTGTTACACAGCTAAAGGTGTTTATCCCTCTCTCTTTAAGGGAACTTATCCCTCTCCCTTTGGAAACTACAGCACCCTGGAGTGTTTGTCCAGGGTATGGGGGAGGAGTGTAAAATCTCTAGAGCAGGAACACCCAGTCTTAACCAGTTAACCTCTCCTGTGGAGTGAAAATCCTCTTGGGGAAGTTGTGCACAGGTGAGCAGAGCACGCTGGGCAGGAGCCCCTGAGTGACAGCAGCACGTTAGTAGAGAATTGCAGAGCAGCTCTGGCTGGCCAGGGCTTGGTTACACGGGTACACAAGAAGAGCATGCCAAGGTGTCCGGGCACTCCAGCAGCCTGTGTTAATCAGGAAGCCGTGCAGAGGAGAAGCTGAGTTCAGAGCTGGAATGGAGGCAGAGGGAAGGTGGAAGAAGTGCCCATGGAAGAGCGGGGCACTCAGCCTGGCAGCACAGCTGCAGGGGGCTTGGGGCGCTCCAGCAGCCCCCTCTGGACATTCAGGTATTAACGAGACACTAAGGGAGCTCTGTGTGGATTCTTAATCAATTGAAAAATGGTGCTTGATGACTCTACCCAGGGAATAAAAGGCGAACAGGGAGCTCTGCTGCTGTGGCACGATGAGGTGCAGGACGGGAGCTCACGTGAGGCTCAGCCACAGGGACTGGAGCTTGGGGTGCAGCAAGGTATGGGTAGACTAAATGATTTTATAGTCACTTCAAGCTGAAGGGAACACATCAAGCAGTACTTTACTTCCACCTTTTGCCTCATGCATTGGCGTAAAACTGCAAATTGCAGACGTCTGTCTAAGCTGGAGTCTCTCTGTGCTCCACCACCCAGATCCAGAAGCTCCCAGGAGCTTTCTCTGCCTGGCTGCCTTTGCAGCCCCTCTGAGCCCAGCAGCACTTGGCTGATGAGAACTTTACTATTTCTTGACCAAATCTGTGTTTGGGAGCCTGAGGAGCACAGCACTGCTCTGTTTTGCTGCTTGAGGCTGTCCCACCCCACCATGGCGGGTACTGCAAAATTTAAGGCTCAGGAAGAGCTGGAACTTGAAATACATGGTTAGCCCAGTATAAATAGGGAAAAAACCCCATTAAATCCTCACTTGCTGGCCCTAGGGTGCCACTAATATGACTGGAAAGCACTAATGAAGGAAAAAAAGCCTCACGTAAGGGTCACAGAGGTCTCCATCCTGGAAATAAACTTTTAAGACCAGGGAAGTCTATCAGCTGAAGAATATGTACAGCACTAAACCAACACTGCCCAGGAAGGGCTAAAAACCCCAGAGGACAGCCTGTCCCTTGCAGCTCAGAGAACTCCTGAGATGCCCAGAGCACACCCCATCCCTGCCTGGGCGGAGCAGCCCCCGCTGTGCCGGGATGGCTGCAGGAGGACACCGGGATGGCTGCAGGAGGACACGTGGAGCCGAACCCCTGTCCCAGGAACACCCAGCAGCGGGGAGATGCCGATACACACCTGCACGGGCCGCACCAGTCCGTTTGTTGGTTGAGGCCAAAGCGAGCTCTGCATTTCTTAGGAGAGGCAGGATCTGAACACAGAAGCATGCGCGGCGAGAATGGGCAAGGCAGAGGCACAAAGAGGAGAAGGAGCACGAGGAAGAAAAGAGGCAACATCATTTTAGCCACTTTAACACACGACTAACAGACTACAATCCCATTATTTTCTGCTACAGAATGGCGCTGGCACCACCTGGAAAAAAGTGATCGTTAGGCAAGTATCAGTGATCACTGCCGGCAGCTGGAGGTGGTTTGGGAAACAGCTTTGGGAAACGTGGGCAGTTACAGGGAAATTCACAGCTCTTCAAATTTCTTAAGCCTGGAAAAGCTGCCAAATCCCGGAGGCGATGCCTGACTCCTGTATCTGCATCCTTCCCGGCTCCCTGCCCTTCCAGCAGACACCGCCGGGCTGCCAGCGAGCTCGGACTGCGCACGGAGAGAAGAGGAGGAAACGTTGCAGAAGCAGGCTGAAAGCAGAGCTAGCACCAAGGAGACCTAGGCCCGGCTATTCCACTCTGCCCCCCATCGCACCCCTTCCAGCTTTAATGGAAAAGCTGTTTTCCACGGCCTTTCCTGAAACGTGGCTGTTCTACTGTATAATTACAAGATTCATTAGGGTGAAGCCCTGTTTGCTTTCAGGCACATCATGTTTTTCTCTGGTGTTGTGAATGAGGTTGGAACAGCACATTTCTGTGCTGGATTCAGCCTGTCTCCTTCAACCACCATCAATGTCTCGTTGTGTACAAGTAGTAGTTGGTTTTCAATCTGTAACAGGCGAAATTATAACTTTTGTATCACACAGACAAGACATATATATGGATATATAAAAATATATGCATAAATGCACCCTACATAAAGGCCTAAAAGCTTGTCTTCTTCTTATTAGACTCGGCACTGAATGAGATCAACAGTGTTAATTAAACTGAAGGTATTACTGGGACACATCTATTGATAATGATTCCCTTTTTAATGAATATTTATTTATTCCTGATGTGGCACAAATACTTCAGAAATCAGCACATGCATAGCCTTGGATGATGGGAATGTGTCTGTGACCAGCTGAAATCTGTTAAAAGGGCCTTTTCTAATCGGCAGCGTGGTACGGGGAGGCGGGGTTTAGTATGACTGCTTCAACTCTACATTACTTTGAAATGACCACCGAAGTTGGAGTAGTCCCATGAATGATCTTCAGTCCTGCCACTACATTTCATCCCACACACAATATGGATGTATTTGAGAGGAGTTTTCTTTAGTTAATATCATCTGTAGGTCTGATGGGGACATTCACCTTGGATGTTTTCAATAGATAAAGTTTAGTGATACGAAGTTATTATACATTTGCCAAAATCCAATCTTTTCAGTTTTCACACACTACCCATGTTCTAAATCAAACATGTCTATTAAAAAGTCACAGAAATGTTAATTTACCACAGCTTAAAACAATAATGAATGTGTGTTTCTCTAGTTAAGCTCAGGAGAATAAAAGAAAACATGGTAAAACACAACAACTGCTTTGGATTCTCCCATCTGAGCAGGAACAGCTGCCAGGCTGCACGCACTTACCTGAGCTGGAATCTTGCTGCTTTTCCCGTGTTCGTCTCTTCTTTTTCCCCTAGGAAATCAAAGGAAAGGCTGTTACCTGTGCTCCAGAAAACCGAGGGTGCTGTGCAGGGTTTTTGGGGCTGGACTGGGTGCTGGGGATGGCTGCTGCCTCCCAGGTAACATCCAGTAAGAGCCGCAGTGCTGGTGGCTCAGCCCATTCCAGGAGGAGATGAACTGGAAAAGGCTGTGGAGGGACTACTCAGGTTTATCTGTGAGGGTGTCCCCTTGTTCCTAAGAAGAAACTCAGGAGGAACTCTGAAAGTGAAACCCAAACATGTTTTTGTGCACTTGCTATGGCTTCTGCACAGCACAAATTCATTCTGGGCTTGTGCCTTTTCTCAGGGATTAACCCTCATCTCCAGCACCCCCGGACCCAGCACCACAGGCATTTTGGCTCAGCACTTTGAGTGAGATCTGGGCGTATTTAGAAACTGCAATAAACTCAAGAGGCGATGGCAGCCCTGTCCCCACTCCTACCCCCACATCTGCTCCATGCTCTGGCTTATGAGTCCAGGACTGTGCTGCAAATGCAGTTAAGACCCAGATTTATGGTGCAGGCTGTGTCAGAAAGTGTGAGGGAAAATGTTAGTGGATGTAAACGAGCTGTAATAAAGCCAGTGCCTGTGCCTGTGCTGCTCAGCACCTCTGCCAGCTCCTGCCAGAACTCCTCAGCCCTCTGATGCATCTCACCTGGGGATCCCACCCATTATTGCTTTAGTTAATGAACTGATGATTTAATTAATATGTTTAATGAGATTAATAGACTTAAACAACATTTGCTGCATGCAATGGAGAGAGTATGATCAATAGCTGATGCTCCTGTCATATTCTTATTCCTCCTCCTTATGTTTCTAAAAAGCACTAGGTCCATTTTAGAAGCTTCCCTATTTCCAAAACATGCTTTAATGTGGTGCCTTATACCCAGCCTTATACCCAAACTGAAACTGGTTCTTGATATTCCCTGATTCCAAATGGGAAAGTAACTTTTAGGAAATCCCCAGAAATTTATTTTTAAGTAATCCCAATCTATTTCAGTGCTTTTGCAGTTCTGGACCCATCTCTCATTCTTCTTTCACTAATAAAAAAGTCCTATTTTATCCCCAGACTGCCTCTCTGATTCACAAGATGCAGCACCTCCCCTCGTCCCCTAATGAGCTGATTAATGAGGGCACAGCAGCACGGAAGCAAATCTGGCTGTGTGGTGCAGGCAGCTCCCAGGGCTGCCTTTGACCTGTGACTTTTTATATGACTTCTTGTGGTTTGAGTGAAGGTGGAAAGCTCTGAGCTGCGGTAAGCTTTTCCTTCAGTGGGGGAGCAACTGTATTTCCTGCCTGATATCCGCATCACGTGCTGCACAAGTGACCTACATTCCTCCTCCTCCTCATCCCTGCTCAGCTTTGGAGAGAAAAGCATCTCTTCCAACAACCACAACACCCAAACCAGCTGGCTCATAGTGCTGGGAGGACCAATAAGCATTTTTGGAGCCGACCATCTATCTTCTGGAGAAAGGAACCAGCCCTTGGTTCCTCAAGGAACCAGATGAAAATGATACAGGACTGGGATTTCCATGGAGGATGTGCTTGGTCTTGGGGGAAGATGGTGCCATGCTCTCAGCAATGCTGATGCCCTCCAGATGTGTGCCCATCAAAATGTGGGCTGGGGGCTTCCCATCACCTCTGCTTTTTCTGCATCATCTCTGCCCTCTGTTTTTGGGAGGAGTTTAGTCCAACCCCCTGACATGAGCAGGGACACTTTCCACTAGACCTGGTTCCTCCAATCCCTGTCCAACTTGACCTTGAACACTTCCAGGGATGGGGCATCCACAGCTTCTCTGGGCAGCCTGTGCCAGGGCCTCACCACCCTCACAGATACCTCAGCTGCTGTCCAAGATGCACAGAGCCGTTTGCTTCCATAAAATTACATTTCCAAAGATATATCCACAGCGCTTAAAAGCTTCTCTTCCTTTCTATTTGTATTTGCTTGGACAATAAGCAAATAAATGCTTGTGGTTGCTGGGGGCTGTATCATTCATCCTTTAGCCAGGCAATAAGCCAAGAAGGTGTTCAAAATACTCCTGAAACGTGAATTTCTATGGCTATTGTCCTGCCAGGAATGGCATTTCCAGGACCAGGTGTTTGGCAAACACCAGCCAGCCCCCCAGGCCGTTTTGGGCCGTGCCATAGGGGGTGGGTCTGAGCACTGTGGCACTCACGTAGTTGTCTCTGGCAGACCAGCCGGGGTAGAGCTGCATGTGGAGCTGCCGTTCCTTGCGAGCCAGTTCGTAGTACTTGGCTTGTTCCTCCCGAGACAGCGCGTGCCACTGCAGGGACAAACAGCAGTGAAACTTGGCCCTGCTGTCCCCTCCCAGCCCACCATGGCAACCCCGCCCCAGGACATATCCAGCCCCTGTGTTCATGGGATAAGAGCACCTGGATTTGAAGCAGATGCTTGTTATGTACTTAATAGCAGCTGTAAGGGGCAGGGATGTGGCACTAGGTGATGACACTGGGCCCTGTGAGCTCTTACCCTCCTTCCCAAGATCTGGTTGATGGCAGCACTCTCTTTCAGGGTGCACTCGGCGATGACTTTTGCCCGCATTTCTTTCATATACAACATGAAAGCATTCAGGGGCTTCTTAATAGTGGGCTTCTTGGCTTCCTTCTCTCTCTTTGGTTCTGGTTGAGGTTTCCTTGGTGGGACAAAAGGAGGGGCTGTCAGCATCAGAGCCAGCAGAAGACTTGATCCCAAAACACCCCAACAGCATGAGCAGGTGGGGGGCCCGAGATTTGCTCCTTAGATGCAAGCTCAGTGTTCATCCATCCTCCCCCCGTCTGAGAGTGACAAATGAAATGGGTGCTGAGCTGCTGGTGCTGCTGAGCCAGCACTGCCCACTCACATGTTTCGGTCGTAGTGCTCCATCTCTTGCTTGCCGGAGTGGGGCACGATGGCGGGGTGCGGGATGCCAGTGGTGTGCATGCCAGAGCCCAGCATCAGCGGGTGAGTGAACCTGCAACAGAGAGCGGGTGAGCCGCGCCGGGCGGGCTGCGCCGGGCCGGGGACACGGCGGGTGCCGGCAGCCGGGGCGGCGTCCCTCGGAGCGCGCTCTGACGTGGCCAAGCAGACGGAAAGCGAGGACATGGAAAGCACAGCGGGGGGCAGGCAGTGCCCACCACTCCTGGGTCACCCTTGTGGCACCGCTGGTCAAGCTGTGGGCATGTGGATGGAAAGGATCCGGTGCCACAGCGAGGGAACCTGCCTGCAGCAGGAGCCAGCCTGGCCGAGATCAAGGGTGCTTTCACCCAGCAGTTTCAGCTGCTCACATCTCTATTGTTGCAGTATCTCATTAGCACTGCAGAAAGGAACAACAAACTCAACCTGGGGTTTGGATGGCAGAGATTAGGACCACCCTGCACCTTTCCTTTAACAGAAACAGACTAAGTCTGAACATGAACCCAACTGCAACTCTAGGAGGTGCACCTTGCCTAAGCAATGCTCTCCACAACATGGGCTGAGATCACGAGAGGTCTCATTAGCTCTCAGGCTTCATTAGCTCTCTCCGGAGTTTTGGAGGACAAAGCCAGCAAAGTCAGCTTTGCCAAGCTTGCCACTTTAAGACTGCAGCTTGAGATGGCAGAATTGCCCATGGGAGATGAACTATTCATTAGATATGCTGGCACGAAAAGAAAAGCTGTTTAATTTAATCCACCAGCACAGTCTGATCCTTATCTGACCAGGTGTACTTTCTCGGCTGCAACAGTGCTGCAAAATCCACCCCAAAATCCTGCAGGCAGGAGCTCAGGGAGGCTCTGGGGCTCCACAGGGAACCGTTAGCTCCTCTTGCCTTCACTTTTGAAGCTGTGCCTGGGTGATACCTTGCGAGAAAGGAGGGCTGGCAGCACTCCCTCCCCTCTTCTGCAAGGCTAAGGGGCTCCATGGATCAAGGGGTGCATGGATCAAGTGTTATATGGATCGAGGGTTGCATGGATCCAGGTTTAAGTGTGGCTAAGGGCCTGCCTGAGCAAGGGTTTGCATAGTTTTCCTGTGGAAAATCTCCACTAACAGCTCTTCAGGACAACATGAAGCAGAAGCAAAAGCTGGTGTGGCCCTGGCATCTCTAATGGAATCAGGAGGGCTTTGCCCAGCAGCACGTCTAGAAGAGCTGGGCTCAGTGATTCCCATCCACAGGGGATGCATTTTGCTCACCCGAAGGCAGAAGCTGTGTTTGTATCTCACAGAAATGACTTGTTCCCATGGGAGGGCAGCAAATCACTGCCCGCTCCTGTCCTGCTTTAAAGCTAAGACCAAGTAAACCAGATCCATCTCTGCAGAGCAAAGCGGTGGTGGCAGCAGGGACACATTCAGGATTAGTGACATGGAGCAAAGTCCTGAGCAATGGATTCCACCCCATTTTCCCAGTGCTGAGCTGAAGGCTGGAGGTTTTGACTCTCTTTAGAGCACTGCTGAATAAAACCCAACTGTTGTACATCCTTCATCCTCAATACTCCCCTGAGCACCCTTTGGACCAGACACTGCCTCAAAGCACCTTCTCTCCCCATGGCTGCCCTGGGGAGGGTGTGTGGCTGTCCCTGGGTGGCTGTGGTCTGCTGCAAGCTCCTGCTGCACAAACTGCAAGCTGCACGACCAGCCGAGCTGCCCTGTCTGACACAGCTCATACTCACCTGGAGAAAGAAGCCCCAGCAGAAAGCGCTGACGAATACGGCTGTCTAAATCCACATGACGGGAGCGGATAGACAGACTGGCTCTGCCTGGGATCAGGAAGAAAGAGTCTATAAAGCATCCACAGCTACGTGGTATTTCCTAAAGATACCCTTTGCTAACGGGACTCGGAGCACTGATGCCCCTGGTTGGGCAGACACTCAGTGTCCCTTAGGCTTGAGGGGCAGTCTGGGCTTTGGATGTTGTTTTGAGAGAACCTGGGCCTTCCTACAAAGCTTGGATCCTATTCTGACCCCCTTCTGCCCCTGCTACTGACTAACGCTGCAGCTTTGAGTTTACCTGGTAACAATGCAAAGTGCAGAGGCGTGCTGAAAAATCAGATGTTGCTATTGCACAGAAGAAGTTGCTCAAAAGAGCACAGTGTGACAAAAAAAAAAATTAAAGCCTGCTCAGATTCTCTGTGTGATGCATAAGAAGCTGCACCAGGAGGATAAATATGAGGAAAACTTCCTTACTGTGCAGTGACCAAGCACTGGAACAGGTCTTCCAGAGAGGGTGTGAAGCCTCCCTCACTGGAGATATCCCAGGATTGTCTGGACACAATCCTGTGCCATGTACTCTGGAACAACTCTGCTTGAGCAAGGAGGTTGGACCAAATGACCCACTGTGGTCACTTCCAACTTCACCTACTCTATGACACTGTGCTGCCCCAAGCACAGGAGACTCCTGGAGTCTGGAGAGAAGGTAGCTACCCTGCCTTTGTGCTTCAGGAATGCTCTGATTTCCTCAGCACACCCTTTTAAGGACACCCATCAGTTTTAAAGAAGCCAAAAGCTCAGTCCTGCATTCTTTTTGAAAGGTGTTTCATACTGGGGACCAGACATGTATCAGACCTGGGGCTGGAAATTATTTTTGAGATAGTAAAATAACTATGCAGGAAGTTCCTTGTTGTTCCCAGCAAGGGAACCCCCACATTTTCATATGGAAATAGCTCAAAAATACCTTGCATTGTTCTGCAAACCTGCCAAAAGATGTTTCTAGCCTAAAACTGCACATGGAAATGGAGCTCATAGAATTACAGAATGGTTTAGCTTGGAAGGGACCTTAAAATCACAGAATGGTTTAGGTTGGAAGGGACCTTAAAACTCATCTCATTCCAACCCACCCTGCCATGAGCAGGGACATCTTCCACTAGACCAGGTTGCTCCAAGCCCCATCCCACCTAGCCTTGAACACTCCCAGGGATGGGGCACAATGGGGTGCTCACAACTGTGCTGGTACTCACGCTCCCCTGGCCAGGCTGCACAGAGCTGAACCTAAACCCAGGACCAGCTATTTTCAGCTCTAATGATGAAAAAAATCCACAAAAAGTCCATTATCATTAAGTGTGGTGCACTGTGAAGGACCCAAGCTCCTGGATGCCTGGGATTTTTCAGGGCTAAAGAGAAGTTTCTGCCCTGAAGAGGAATAATGACGGGGGGCAGCAGTCAGACCCCTGAGCTGCGCTGGGCAGGAAGGAGGCTCCTGCTCCTGCTGCTGTCTGAAATCCTCCTGGCTTGACTGAAATCTGCAGGAAAGGCAGCCAGGGCTGTTTACACCCTGGCAGGCAGAAGCCCTCTCCGACCCCTCAGATGTCAGGGTATAAACAACCAACAAACAGCCAAGCGCTGCCGTGCACCAGGAAACCCAAACAGCCTTTGAAGTTGGAGGCGGCTGCCCCAGGGCCGAGAAAACACTTGGAGCTAATCCAGAAGCGACCTGGGTTACTCCAGGGGCTGGGGTATTGGGATAGGAATGGAGTCAGGCACTTGCAGCTTCATCCAAAGTTCCTCTGACATGAAAATTAAAGCAACTGCAAAATCAGTTCCTGATGGTTGGGAGTGCACGATTACAGCTCGTATAATGGATTTACTGGTCTGGGTTGGAAAGGACCTTAAAGCTCATCTCATTCCAAGCTCCTGCCATGGGCAGGGACACTTCACTAGATCCAGCTGCTCCAAGCCCTGTCCAACCTGACCATGAACACCTTCAGGGATGGGGCAGCTGCAATCTCTCTGGGCAACCTGTGCCAGGGCCTCCCCACCCTCTGCTAACATCTGATCTAACTTTCCTCTTTCAGTTCAAAACTGTTCCCCCTTGTCCTATCACTATCTGCCCATATAAAAAGTCCCTCTCCCTCTTTTTTATAAGCTCCTTTTCAGTATGGGAAGGGACTCTGAGGCCTCCCTGGAAACTTCTCCAGGCTGAACAACCCCAGCTCTTTCCACCTGTTTCCAGAGGATCACCTGGTGATGGGAGGGTGGCTCAGAAAAAAGGCTGTGGGATGGTGGAGGAGAGGCTGCCATGGCACCACTGTGCTCGGCCCCGGGCACAGGTGAGTGACACGATTTGCAGGTTCCTGGCTGATGTTTACTGCCAGGCTCCCATAAGCAAAACTCACTTGACTGGACTCTTGGAAGCTTTTATCTGACTGTCATCCCAGCTTAATTACAGAGAGAGTGACTGCAGCTCCTCCTCCTGAAGCGCGTGGTGAGAACAAAACCAGTTTGTGCCCAGCTCCTGCCTGCCAGCTTGTGGAGGAAAAGTGTGTGGCTGCCCTGGCCCGGCAGCTCCTTAGTGGCACCAGCACAACCATGGAATCCTGTAATGGTTTGGGTTGGGAGGAACCTTAAAGATCATCCAGTTCCAATCCCCTGCCGTGAGCAGGGACACCTTCCTCTAGACCAGGTTGCTCAAGATCCCATCCAACCTGGCCTTGAACACTTCCAGGGATGGGGCAGCCACAGCTTCTCTGGGATGCCTCCCTGGCATGACCATCCCCAGCACACCCATCCCTGGCACACAGCCCCTGCTGCCTGCTGCTGCCATGAACCTGCCAGGCTTCAGTGCTTCTGCACCCACCCACAGTGGTGTGCTGAGCCTCAGCTGAGGACTGGGCACTCCACAAGTGGGTTTGGGGCTCTTCCATACATTTTGGGCAAGGAAAGAAAGAGCAAAAGCTCTATTAGACACATGTGCCTCAAGGTGCTGCTCTCTGCATGTCAGGCCATTTGTTGCTTTACCTTATCTGCTCTTTTAGCTGTTAATGAAGACATTTGATGAGGCTGCAGGAGGATGCCAAACCTCATGGATACTGGAGCAGCTCTTAGCCATGAAAGCTCTCTCTACCACCAACTGCCCCACAAAATCTTCATAAAAAGCCAGACTGCTCTCCCTTCATGAGCCCAGGGCTGTCTGAACAGCATCATCCTAACCCAGGAGTGGACCTTCCATTTGACAAACAGGCTCCTTTCTCCCTGCCTCTCTGCTCCAACTGTTTCTTTCATGTTACAGCACAGTCACCCCAGTCCATGTTTTTCCTGGGGATGAATCACATCATATGAAGAATTAAATCATCACCCAAGAGTAGCAGATTGCACAGAAGGCAAAATGTAATCTCTTTGAAGCCAGACTCTGTATCAAAGGCCTCATTCTCTGTTTCCTTGTGGTTAAATATCTGGAACATGAAATTCATAAACAAAACAAAGCAAAAGCTAACATTTTACTTTGTGCTTTAAGAAGCTTCCCCTTTTGCACTCTGCAATAGGTTCTTGTACCCAAAGCTCTCCGCTGGGCTTTGCCAGGGTTTTATCCACTGGCACTGGGGTAATCTGGCCACTGTCCCTGTGATCACCAGCCCTTCACTCTTGCCTCATCCCAGCAACCCTGAATTGCCACCTGCAGCCACCAGTCTCCCTGTCAGCCTCTGCCATGTCCCTACATCATCACTGGGGATTAAATATTAATCTGAGGAGTGATGATGCCCACATGGCAGCTCTCTCAGTGTGCTCATGGTCATGGGGACAAAAGCCAGTGGCAACGACCACAGAGAACACACTGGTGTATTTTTAACTTGTGTCCCTGGGGCAGGTTTACCAACAGGCTGTGCTTTGCAGGATGCTCTGCAGGGCTGGCCCATGCAGGGGGTACATTTTGGGAGTGCTCCAGCTCATGGCCTCTCCTTTCCCATGCCTGCTGGGGCAGTGGTTACCAACTGGCCAGGCTGTGGGTACCAGGGTTGCTTCCTGGCAGGTCTCTGCCATGATGTACTTCTTCCCTGTGTGTCAGATCCCAAGAAACATCGTGGCCTGGCAGATGGAGCATCCCACGGGATTACTCCGTACTGGTGGTGTGCTCAGGGAAAGTACGGTTTGTGCCGAAAAGTCCAGTCAGGGAGAAAATTACCTCCTACTCAAAAAAGAGACTTTTGCTGTGATTAGGAGGGGTGAGTAGGATGCTCTCTCTGGGTTCCCTAATCCACACAGACAGATGTAAAGCAGGAGGCAGTTTTAGACTGGGCAGGTTGTAACCCCTCTCCAGGGATGCCTCAGCCAGGACGAAGCCTTCAGCCTCTCCACGGGTCTGCTCCCACCTCCAAGACAGGGCTAAATTCTCCTCCCTCTTCACACAGCACACAGGAGGGGAGAAGCTGGGGGGAGGCACCGTGGAGGTCACGGAGAGCAGCAGCAGTGGTTGGGTTGGCTCAGGGACCCATCCCCGTCCCTCGCGTCCAGCGGGGCTGGGGCTGCCGGCCGAGCCCTCCTCACTCACCATCCCATCGACGGCGTGATCTGGCCCACTCCGCCGGGGGGCAGGGGGTAGAAACCAGGGATGTCTGAGGTCTGGGAAGGACGGTGCACTCCTGGAAGAAGGGAGAAGGAGAGGAGTTGAGTCTGGCACTGCACTCCCTGGGTGACCCAGATCGCTCCCAACCCCCTGCCTGCTTCATCTATGGACACTTGTGGACAGCTACGTGAAATAGCCACTGCAAGTGGCAGGATGGTGTTTCCTGTGGTTCTCTCTGTGGGGATGTGGTGGGTCATCCAAACTGCTGCAAAATCACAAACATAAGGGGAGGGTGGAGGAGACATCTCACTCTTGCACAGGCATCACAGCTGCTCCATGCCACCCTGAGGCCAAGGAGCACCGTGCTTTGGTAAGGATTTGGCTGACTCCAGGCATCCCTCTGCCTTTCCCAGAAAGCCCACTCAGGTGCTCAGTGGATGGTCAAAGCCACTCCTATGCTCCCTCTCCATCAGTCATCTGCAGGACCCCCCGTGAGCAGGCAATGGGGATGCTCCCGCAGGCATCATTTCCAACTTCATTTTAAGCAATTTGAGTTCAAAACAATCGTTCTGCAGCTCTGTGGGTGCCAAGGAACTACGGAGGTGGGTATGGTGCCAGCTGGGAATTCACCCTTTGCATGGGGAATCCCTGTGTGATCTTCAAAGCTGCTGGCACGGGCAGCATGGCCAGGGGACACAGGCACAGCGTTGCTCCATTCCTAGCTGGGCTAGAAAACATCCTGTGCTGCCTGGGGCTGCGGGTGGGACTCAGACAACCACGGTGCTGCTGGCAAAACCAGCCTCCAGCTGACCCCTGCACTGGGAAACTGGAGGGGTGCTGGGGCTGAGCTCTGGCACAGTGTGGTGTAGTGATGGCTGCTATTGAGCCTCAGACAAAAACTGGGAACATTGAGTGGCCATCCTGGATAATAAATACATGGACTAAATTGGTGATGAGTTGCAAGCAGTTACAACTGGATTTTTCTCCTGTTTGAATGATACCTTATTAATTAGGAATGATACCAACCAATCCTAAGCATTTTATTAGGAGTCAACTAAAATAAACATACACTGACCTGACAGGAATATATAACCTAGTACGAGATTTGCTTCAAGTGGGACTCAGTGGCCCATGGAGGGCCAAACAAAACCAGGCCTGCACAAGGCAGCTGATGGAACATCCTCAGATTCGCAGCCCCAACAGTACGAGTTGCGTAAGTCAGAGCACAAGTTATTCTTGCTGGCCCAGTGGTTGGGCCACCAGCCACTGACTCAGAATTCCTGCTTTTATTTCCTCGTCTGTGTGTCCTTGGGCTACTGTGAGAAACTTTAAAGGGATGCTGGGAGAATGAGGCTGAGAGTGCCTCTCAAGCACTTACACTGGGTGATAGTGGGAGCTGTTTCAGTGATGGAAACGGAGATGGGGCACATCCAGGATGAACACAGGAGCAAACCCTCACCCCAGCAGTGTAGGCACAGGGCATGTGTGATCTCAGCTGCACCACAGGCAAGACCCAGCTGAGCATTATGGGCTGAACCTTTCCTTGAATAGCACACGGTGGGTCTCTGGGACAGTCTCCCTGTGTCTGTAGAAGTACAGGCTAAATAGGAAAGGGAGACTGGAAAGTGCCTGCACTGAGGGTGCAGGTGGGCAGCCCAAGGACAGTGTCCTAGAATGACTGACCCACAGTGAAGCTGAATGCTCAGGGACTGCTCCAGTGCCAGCTGTAGCTTCCACAGAGGGATACAACCAGCTCTGCCCTTGGGTGAGCTGCTCTTATACCACTTAAGGTTTCCCAGGCTGACAATGAGTCCCAGGAGGCAGCTCATGGTGAACAGCTCCTGGAGGGGCAGAGCTCTGCCAGGTACAGCAAAGGCAGCGTGGGGGAAAGTGTGTTGGGTTGTCTTCCTGCACACTTTCTCTCAGACTCAACTCTTTACCTGAGCTTTTAGTAGGTTCATTTTGTTAATTCTTTCTATTTTTCTGCTGAGTTTATTATGCTCTGATGGCTGATAAGCAGTGTGCTGCCTGGAAGACAACCAGCATGTGCCTGGGTATCCCTTACACCTAAATCCTACCCATCAGCATCCCTAATGAGTCCAGAATGTGACCTCCAGACCTAAACCCTACCATCAGCATCCCTGGTGAGTCCAGACTGTGGCCTCCAGGTTCAGACCAGGGATTATTCAGTGGGTCCTCCAGCCAAGAGTATCCTCAATGACCCATTGCTTTATCAGTGATGTTAACTTGGTGAAGCTGATGCCTCTGGGACAGTTTGTATCACCCCTGGGTGGAGGCCTTTGCCCAAATCACAACAGTTGGTTTTATGCCTCTGTTTTGGCACTGGCTTCTGGGCTCTGATGGACACTGTCCTCCTTCCTGAATGCAGTTTGACACAAAACTGTCAGTTTGCTTGCTTTCCCATGAATTCAAGCCCAGGTTTGTATAAAAAACTGGGTAATCTGAACAGATATTCTGCACTAAGGCAAGGTTGAGAAAAGTTTGATTTTACATGCGGTTTGCCAGGAACCCATGAAGAATGATGACATGATGGACTGGGGTGAATTCCTCAACACATAGATGTATTTACAGTTTATTTTAGAGAGTTTAACCTCAACATACTGTACTTTCCTCTACAGCCTCATGAGCCAATTGACACAGCCTGGGCTCACACAGGAACACAAAAAGCCAAACCAGGTGACAACCACATAACGTGGCTATGGGGGCACACATGTCACAATCCAGTCAACTATCAGACACCAATCCTGTTTAGTCAAAATATTTCCTGTTTCAAGCATTTATTTTCTCAAAATGACAACCTGACAATAGTTTGGGTATGAGTCAAAGGAAAGATTACTTTCCATTTTCTGGTTGACTCTTGTGCATTATTGTGCTGGCTCTGGTCTGGTCTCAAGGCACAGAACAGCTTGTACAGAGAACTGAGCACACTCCATCAGCAGGGCTGGCACTTTTGGTATCAAACTGCTCACGGCCAGATCACAATAAACTAAATAACCTCCTACTGCTAAGCAATGTCCCAGCTGACCAAAGATCCTGATTTTTCTCACTGATTTGGCACCAGGAAGGTGCCAGCCTCAGTGGTCTCCAGCTCTGTCCCCCTCCCAGCACACAGGTCCCAGTGCTGGCATTACCTTGTTTCTGGTTGATGTCAGCAGGCAAGTGGGGCGAGTGGGAGCCGTGGCTGAAATGGTCGTTGCTGTACGGGATGAGCGGCGTGAGCGGGTGCACTCCGTGCGACGGCTGCACCACGGGAACTTTGTTGGACTGCAAGACACAACGATGGAGAGGACTCAGAAATCATCAGGATCCACCAGCAAGGACAGCCAGTGCCCTCTGCAGTCCTGCTGTTGCCAGCAAGGCTGGGAATAACTAAAAACACTACACAAACACTAAACAAATTACTGAACAAACACTGCAGCATGCTGCAAAAAAAAAACCAAAACCCAATCTGTAAACCAAGCAGGGAAAACAGCTGGAGATGATTTCTTGGATAAGTGGAAAACAGATCAAACCAGCTTGAAGTTTTCAAAGTTCAGAACTTTTTTTCCACTCATTTCCAGTATCTTTTACTCCAGGATGAATGCTCCAAGTCTGTTACCCAATGCAAAGCTCTTGTTCTCTGTCCTGGACTACTACAGGGTCTAAATATGGACTTGCACAGTGAATCCTTCATATTCACTGTGAAAGTCATGTTTGGGCTTTCTTAATCAGGGCTGTCATGCAAGGACAGACACAAGATCACAGAATCATTTAGGTTGGAAAAGACTTTATAGAGACCATCAAGTCCGACCATTAACACAGCACTGCCAAGGCCCCTGTTAAACGCCAAGGGTAATGTCTTTGAAAACAGGACGTGGTCACCAGTTAGCCCTTGGGCTGAAATCCCTGTTGGACTGAGCTCCAGTGCTGGAGAAGGACCAGAGGGAGCTGAGGTAATGCTGGAGATGCAAAAAATCCA
This sequence comes from Ploceus nigricollis, assembly GCA_013399945.1. Classification (NCBI taxonomy): domain Eukaryota; kingdom Metazoa; phylum Chordata; class Aves; order Passeriformes; family Ploceidae; genus Ploceus; species Ploceus nigricollis. Next base: position 1,666,984 of record VXBC01009447.1, read on the forward strand.
GGAGAAGTAAGCAAATAAAAATCTGTCTCCTCTTGTAGCTGCTCCTGGTTACGTGCAGTGTGTCTGTCGGAGCCCAACACCTTGGAAAAGGCCCTTTTTGGTGAACACAAGAGGAAGTCCTCCTGCATGTTGGAGCAGAGAGAGGGGAACCTGTTTGGAAGAGTGCCATAATTCGACGTGAAAATAATGACACTTACATGCTGAGATTTTAAGGTAAAAAAGGTGTGGTTTTTTCTAGACTTTGATATTTATAGAATTTTAAAAGCAACTATAAATTAAAAAATAAAATTGTTACCTCTCTAACTACACTATTCAAACTAACAGTCTATTAATTTCTTCTTCTAAAAAAGAATGTGAAACAATTATTATTTACAGAAAAAGTACGTAAGAAACTCTATTACAAAATTATAAATATCAAAAAGTTTAGAAAAACTTTAAAACAAAACAACAGAAGAGCTGCACAGCAGCAAGGAGCACACACACACACAGAGACACACATGCTGCCATCTCACAGCCTCCTCGCCTCGAGCGTCTCGTGCTGTTTCCTACATGCCCAGTTTCGCCCATGGTTGCCTTTAAATCCAAACTGACTTCATCTTGGTGGTGGAATGTTAGGATTTGTCCCAGATAAATCCACAAAAGAAACCAGGACTAACAGCACTCCAGAACAGGGTCAGTTTGGGAACAGAGCAGGTCAGACAGCTCTGCAGGGGCTAGGAGCTGGGCATGCCAGCCAGTTTTCATCAGTCTCATTGGGATGTCTGCAGATGATCTGCTGTGTGACTTTTGACAAGTCATTTAGGATCCCTCGACTCAAGTCACTGGTGCCTTCCACTTTGGTAATGATTTTGCTGAGGCAGAATGAGCACAAAGCTCTGGCTGGCTTTGGTGAGGGAGGCACAGACACAGACAGTGGCTCTGATCAACCTGTCCTGGACCCATCCCAGCTGCTCCAAGTGCGTGTGTTTTGCATCCCTGCTCTGAGGAGGAAACCCATGAAGCGGAAAAGAAAACAGACTGATGGAGACGCTGCTTTACATCTGCCTTTCCCACAAAGGTTTGCTCATGCAAATAAAAACCGAGAGGCACGCAGGTTTGCATTTGAGAATGAATGAAAACCCTAATTCCTGCTGCTTAACAGGTGTAGATTTACTGCATACAGGGTACTGGGAATGTAATCCCCCTTCCCAGCACAAACTGGTGTGGTATAGGCATTCCTGTCCTGCAGCAGGGCCATGGGTTATGTGGTTTTCCCATCGGGAGCAGCACTGGGCTGGTTCCTGCTTAGTTAAACACATGTTTGGAGCTCTGAGCTCTTTCTATTCTTAGCCATGAAATGAGATGAAGAAGAGCTTTTCAGTGATATTTCTAAAATTAGCTATGGTTTAGCTTATTTAAGAGCCACAAAGCCTAAATGAGGGATATGCAGTTCTACGTGTACATTCTAACATGACACTGGAGCAGAACAAGCTCAATGTTGAGCTGTTTTGAAAACCTCAACTCAAGCATTTCTTCTGTTCAAAGTAGGGCAGATCTTTCTTTCCCACTTGCCTCATGCCTGATCCAAAGCACAGCAGCATTCACCAGCCAGCCTCGCTGCCTGACGACTGTGAACAGCTTTCAGAGCAATGACAGGAGACATGGACCACTCCAAAGGCAGATGGACTGTTCTGATGCTGATCTGCAGCTACCTCCCCAGGGAAAAGCAGGGAGTACACATGGTTAGAGTAAAGCATGAACTGTCCTCCTTCCCACCAAAGCAGAACATGGAAGTGTTCAAGGCCAGGTTGGACTGGGCCTAGAGCTGGTCTAGTGGCAGGTGTCCCTGCCCACGGCAGGGGATGGGAAGGAGATGATTTTTAAGGTCCCTTCCAACCCAAACCATTCTGAGATTCAATGGTTCAGTGGTAACCTGGTGGTACAACAAGACTTGCAGCTCAATTACTCAGTTTTTCCATCAGTTCAGATGGAAAACAACATGCTGCACCAGTAAGAAGAGCTGCCCTCCCCATGACCCTTCTACATTTGCCCTTGCCTCACTCAAAAACTTGTCTACTCTCTAAAGCCATAAAGATCTGGTGGGGAAGGATGACCAGCAAGGAGACAAGAACAAGGGGCTATTTATCCCCCTTTCCACTTCCTCTATTAGTTTGTTACAGGAACCCATCTCCCAAAATTAAGTGAAGAAGGAAATGCTGCACAAAAATATGGAGAAATAGAGAAAACTCCATTTTGATCCTGGTTCAAAGACTGCAGCTGCCAATGGTTGTGGCCCATGGCCATGACTGCAGCTCCTGGTCTTCCCCAGCTGCACTATGAAACCATATCTGGCTTATAGAAATCCATATGCCAGAGAAACGGGATAATTTCCCCGTTGTTTGCAAGGTCTAGATTACATTTCTGCAAATCAGCTGCAGCACGTGAACCTTGAAGAGGCTTTTCAAAGCCAGGACTTAGCAACTGACAATGTTTTATGCCATCACGTTAAGCTGATGTAAATGTTTTCTCCCAGGAGGATTGACTTGACACGAGGGCAGTGGTTTGGTGTTCTCTCAGAAGGTCCCCTGGGAGGACACCGGGTGCTGCTGGTCAGGACATCACAGGGGATGTGCTGTGGTTTGGTAAAGCATCTTATTTTGTCTCCTGGGTTTCAACACAGCCCAGAACTGCAGTGACAGAGCTGTTCACTACCCAACCACCAAAAATAACGCTGCTGGTGCCAAACATAATGGCCCCAACACCAATTTGTCACCTCCTGTCCTTCAGCAGCAATGGGGGGACGTGAAGGGGCTCCAAGGACAGCTTGCCTCACCTCTTCCAGCACTGCCCCTTGAGGACAGGTTGGGGAATGAGCTGTGCAGCCACAACCTCGTGCAGAAATGAGGAGACACATTTACAGCAACTGCAGGACGGTATTTCCAGAGGGGATGGAGCAGCAGGATGGGGTTTGCAAGCCTGGAGGACTTTTCCCCCCCCTCTCAAATTTGCTGAATTGCAGCTCTGCTGTGTGCCCAGCTCCCATGTGAGCACTGCCCCCTCCTCCCCTGTGTGCTGGGCCAGGCACTGATGCTGCACTGCATCCCCCTGTCAGCAACAACCATCCCACCAACCTCCCTGAAAATGACTGAAAAACCCAATGCTACTGAGGGAAGAAGATCCCTCCTCGAAGCCAAGATGTGACTTTAATAACTAGAGGCAATTGGAGGAGCAAAGAGAAAAGACAGTAGCATTAATTATTAAGAAAGATTAATTGTTGGCAAGGCAAAATTAGATGTCCCCACTCAAGCCTTGGGTGTGTGATTGTGATGGGATCTCAAGGCCAGATAGAAAACTCTCTTTCCTCTGAGCACATGCAAACCCTGTGGATCTTGCATATGAGGATCACCCTCACCACTGGAATTTCAGTGTATTTTGGCTCCAAGGTGCCTGATCAGGCTCAACATCCTTTGCTCCCATTCTCCATCACACATGCTCTGGCCACAGGTAGCAGTGGGGTTATACAAGCTGCTGGGATGCTGCTGGTTGATCAGAACTAGAAATTATTTTAATCAAAATGTAGGGTTTTCACTAGAGAATGGTATGAGATTATAATCAAACATTTTCTGGAAAGCACCTCGTATTAGCAAGTATTTTAATTCATTTTTTAAAGACTTATCTATTTAGTCATGACATGCTAAAAATGAGTAGGTTTACTTTGCTGGTTTGATGGAAGATTTTTCTGTTAAACTTCAAACCTAACCTTAGAAAAATGTAGCAAAGAAGGCCAGAAGTCAAAATTTGAGTGAAATGATCAAACTAAAAAATTTCCATGGCTGGTAAAACTCTCTTAGTTTTTAACTCTGAAAATATTGTAGAAAAAAAAAAGAATTTTTTTCCTGCTTGGATCAGTTTAGGAAAAGAAAGAAACGAAAAAAAACCAGAGGATGTTTTGTAACCTGTGAAAAGTATTCCTTGCTACAACTGAACACAGCTATTAAAAGCAGAAGTGGTCACACCACGCTGCCTGGGGGGCTGTTGAGGATCCCAACATCCCACCAGTGCTGGGCTCCACCACTGCTTTTATGGATGGGAATGACTTTAATTAATTTTCTGGTAGAAGACAATTCAAAACTAAAATAAAGTAGTTTAACTCTACTGCCCCTTCCAATAGTGAAAAATGTTAAATTTCAGGCTGTTAAATTTTCTTTCGGGATGTGACATCAAGGGGTGCTGTGCTCCCCATGGAGGATAACAGCGTGCTGCCTGCCTTGCACAAACCACAGCTCCCAGAACATCAGCCACCATCCCAAGAGCTAAAACTGCTGGAAAACCCTGTACTGGGGGAGCCACTGTCCATCCATGGATGCACAGGAGCCTGCAGGGAGAGAAAGTCCCATAACCCCTCTGCTATGGAGGGGTTGGAGCCCCCATGGCCCCGGGTGTGATGAGGGAGGGCTGGGAGCAGCCTGCAGGGAGCAGGACCAGCAGGAGCTGGGCCAGGGCGAGCGCTGTGGTTTCTAGCCTCGCTGGGGAGCTGAGCCGCAGTCAGGTGAAATTACTCATATCACTTTCAAATTTTCCCACGTTGCCAGCCCCAAAGACAGAGAAATGAAGAGCCACAAGCCAGCCCAGCAGTGGCCTGTGTGTAGCGAAGGGCCTGGCCAAGGGAAGGGAGCTGGGGCTGGCAGCTGTGCCAGGCTGGTGGCCACCACCACCATGGCAGAGGGGGGTTTTGGCAGTCCCAGAGCCCTGTGTCACTGGGTGCACTGTGTGTCTGGCTGCTGGGAGCATCCCCCAAGGCTGTTCTCAGCTCAGATGCCAGGCTGAGCTCTGAGCAGGGTTCTGTGCTCCTCTGCCCTGCGTGGGTGCCTGGGTGCAGCACAGGAGCTGCAGGCTGCAGTCCAGCCCTGAGTTGCCCCATACGTGTTTGCTTTGACATCACTTCTCAGAGAGAGTGAGATGAGTCGACGTGCCGGCTGTGAAAAACAAAACCTACCAAGGTTTGCTGTTGCTGATTCAATGAGGAATTAATTCCTCTTCACTGCAAAATTAGTCATCGTGCCACAGAAAGAAAGGTATAAGGTCAGGCTGCACCAAGCATGCACTGCTGCTGGGGAAGCTACGTGTGACCAGGGGCACTGTGCCTTTTGCTCTTTACCCTCCAATACATCCAAATTAGCAAATGATTAGGGATGGATCGGGGGCATTAGTCCAGCTTGGATGAGGCCCTGGGCAACCTGGTCTAGTGGAAGGTGTCTCTGCCCATGGCAGGTGGGTTAGAACCAGATGATCTCTAAGGTTCCTTCCAACTCAAATCATCCTGTGATTCTGTGGTATGATTAAGGACATTATGAGGCACATCCCACAGCATCAGACGTCAGGAGGGCTTCCAGGAGGACTCCCAGGGGAATGCTGTCACTTGGGGCACTGGGACCCAGAGCCCATGACTCAAAGCCAGCTCTGCACACTCTAAATTCTGGTAACACCTCCCAGCTCAGGGCCCCAGACTGTGTCAGCAGACACCTTCGCCCCTCGTTTCCCCGTGGTGCTACACCAGGAGATGCTGTGATAAAAGATCACCCCAAGTACCCACTGCAGACCGTTTTTGGCACTGGCTGCACGCGCGGGGCCGGAGCCCTCGGCAGCCCGCAGGCAAAGGCAGCATTGACTCATTTCTCATCTCAGCACACTTTTTTCTCTTTTCTCACTTTTGCTGCAGTCCCAGCGCCCCAGCCCGCTGCCGCAGAGGAAAGGAAAGAGGGAAAGTTAAAGTCACCCATGCTCAGGCACTGCCCTCATCCAGCCCTGCACCCCTCCAGCAGAGCCAAATTTTGGCTGCAGCAGCAGCAGCAGCAGCATCTTCCTGGCCACTGCCCAGGTCAACCAGCCTGGCTGTGGCACAGAGAGCTGGATCTAGTTCTTACCCTCAGCACAACCATGGGATCCTCCAGAGACCTCATCCCCAAGACCAGAAGAGTCCCACTGCCCTTGCACCCCACCTCTGACTGGCCCTGACATGCTTATGAGCAGCAGTCAGATGGAGAGGAAAGGAATAATTTCCTGTTATTAATTCTTGCATTAATTCTGCATATGAATTGCAACAAGGAGATGATTGGTTTAAGAGACATATTACACACGCAGGCAAATATTGTCTTGGCTCAGGTTTTTATCTAAACATTGCCCTCACTCTGGTTTTTATCCCTCCACTCTACGTTTTGTGGTTGATGGAGCATTAATTTCCCCAACTCTTCCCTTTCCCCCTGATTTCTTTCAGCTTCTTTAAAATCCAGCTCTGCTTTGTAAATGCTGATGAGGCACCTGGGTAGCCCTGATCTTCTTTGCACATTCCAGGGGATGTGCTTGCCTTAGTGGCCAAAGTCAGCTCCCCTGATCCTGATTCCCCTGTGACTGGGATGTGCATCAGGGAACAAATTCCCTGGCATTTCACACTTTCTGTGTCCCAGCACTCAGAGGGGTGACCAAGCTCCAGACATGATGTGGACTAATCACAGAATCACAGAACAGTTTGGGATGGAAGGGACCTTAAAGATAATACAGTTACAACTCCCTGCCACAGGCAGATATCTACCACTCACTAGCCCATGCTGCTCAGGGCCCCATCCAACCTGCCCTTGAACACTTACAGTGATGGGGGAAATAGAGGGAAAGAACTTAAAAACCTTCCAAAATTTCTCAGTGCTGCCGCTGGTTTCTGGTTTTAAGCAATAATAGTTATTATTTTTCAGTCAAACTCTGCAGGGGAAATAAGCTGAGTTTTTCACCATTTACGGGCACAGGAAGAGCTGTTTCACTTCTCAAGTATTTATCTTCTAAGAGAAAGATGTAGGTGGTTCTTCCTGAAAATTTAAAAAATAAAAAAGGCATGGAAAAATAAAGATGAAAAGTCCCTCTCAGAGGTTGCTTTCTTAGGGTCACAGGGGACAAGTGTGGAGGCAGCTACATCACATACCAGAGAGGTGGAAGACCCAAAAAATGAAATTTAGACATCACCACGCAATGTTTACAGTTCCACCCAGCAGAGGAGCCACCTCACTCCAGGTGCCTCCTCAAACCTGCAGAAAGTGCCCTCATGCAATGCTTGCCTTGCTTGGGAAATGCTCCTGCTGTGATGCTCAAAGCAACTGCTCAGGAGGGGGTAGCAACCCCCCTCCAGTCCCAGTGTGCCACTCCCACAAAAGGCAGTGGTGACATTTGGCTTCATGGAACCAAAATGCTGGTGCAATATAACCCAGGGGCTACTGCAGCACCAAACCCCTGCTAGTCTCTCCCAAAAAACAGGGCAATTTAATTCTGGGGCTGCATCAACACCCAGCTTGTTCTGTAACATCCATCCCTGGTTACTGGCTCTCTGGTGTTCTGGGCTACAGAGAAAAAAAAAAAATCTCTGTCCCCATCACGCCCCGTGGTTCTGAGAATTTGAATCAAAACCTGCGAGCCCTGGAGTTACCGGTAACGCTTGAGGCTGCAAGTGCAAGGCTCACATTTGACCTGTGGGAGCTGATAGTATCTGACCTCCTTTACTTCACTCCACTTCTCAAAGGCAAGCGGTTGGTCCAGTACCCAGAATTAATCAGGAAAATGTCCAAGAGGGCAAGGGAGGAAAGCAAAACAAAAATATGTCACAGAGGCAAGGCTTGCCCTGTGGGCAGGCTTGAGACATCGTTTCCCAAAGGACCAAGGATGTCACTCCCCATGTGCCTGGCAGCACCAGGTCCAGCCAAACCTCAGGGTGCAAAGGTTTGGTGAAACACTGACAGTCTGCACTGTGAGAGCCACGTTGTGATCCCTGTTGCTGCTCGTTTCAAGAATTTTCACCTGCTTTGAGAAGCTGTCTGCAAACCCCAGCCCAGCTGCATGCTGGATCTGAACTGAGCAGGCTTTGGCATCTGGCTGTCACATCCCTAGATATTGGAAAGAAATTATTCCCTCTGAGGGTGGTGAGGCACTGGCACAGGTTTCCCAGAGAAATTGTGGCTGCCCCATACCCAGAAATGTTCCAGGCCAGGTTGGATGGGGCTTGCAGAAACCTGGTCTAGTGGATGGTGTCCCTGCCCGTGGCAGGGTTTGGAACGAGATGGCCTTTAAGGTCCCTTCCAGCCCAAACCATTCTGTGATTCTAAGATCCCTCCTCTCCAGGGATGTGCTTGCAGCAGCAGATGGAAAAACCTGCAAGATTTCTGAGGCCATCTGCCAGCAACAAGAACCCTCCAGGTGCCAGTGTTGTGCAGTTTTCTGGAGGCAAATGTTTGCTTACAGAATCCCTGGGCGTGAGGAGAGGGGTCCTGGCTGCTGGCTGTGTTTTTTCTTTCTATTTATAACAAATACAAAACCAGCCCATGTACTTGAAAGAGTGTGGGGGAGTTTACAAAACACAACCCCTCAAAAACACTGATGTGATTTAAGACGTTTCGATTAACCAGACATCAGAGGCGTGAAACCTGCCCCTCCACATCACAGCGGTGCCAGGATGCAAGGCCACCACGGGTGACACCATCCTGCTGGTGCCACCCCTGTCACACCGGCACCTGGACAGGAGACCTATCACAGGACATTTGCCCCTTGTCTATAGGCCTGGGGAGGGGACAGTTGTCAGCCCTTCCTGGCAAGCACTATAGTCCCTATTTTCTTTTCAGCTTTTTCCTCTCCTCTCCTCTCCTCTCCTCTCCTCCCCCTTCCCTCTTTTATCTCTTCCTT
>VXBC01009447.1:1675882-1716495 GCA_013399945.1 Ploceus nigricollis
CTCTCCTCTCCATTTTAAATCTGCTAGTCTCACAGCTCAGCTTCAGGGGAGATCTCGCTGTCTGACAACATCACTGGCTGAAAGAAACAGACAACAAACCCAAGTTTCTCACACCGTCTGAAATCCCCAGCTTGCTGACAATTCTGGGAAAAAATAACAGTAATAACAGGAAGATTAAATAAAAATAAAAATGGCACTGTAATGCTGCTGACTTGTCCAGAGGGAGCTTTCTTCCATGGTCTCGGATGGCCAAGGCCAGGCACTCACAGTATCAGGTGACACCAAGGGAAGGTGTTTTACCACGCCAAAGGTGGCCACGTCCAAGCCCATGCCACAATCCAGCAACAGACAAGTCAAACCAACCAGGGATGATAATATGTAAGATTATCATCCTCCTTGAGTGGGCATTTCTCTACTCTGGTGAAATCCCTTCAAATTTATACAAATGTCAAGCACATTTCCAACATGGATGGCCAGGAATGAATGAACCACGGCTGCTCTGAGCCTCCCCCAGGGTCTCTCCCAGACCCCTCTACAGCATCATTCCAGCCCAGTGTGGGGACAGATGTCACTCCCTCCCTAGCACTGGTGTTGCCAACCAGTGAAGCCAGATGGGTGAGGGCTGTGGTGAGGGACATCCCTCCCCTCAGGGACCCCCAAACCCCCCTGGTGATCCTGGCACGGAGAGAGGCGAGCTGCCCACTACCACCCCCACATTATCCTAATCTGACTCACATTTAGTTCCCAGTTTCCAGGATAAATAGCTCTGTGGGGGCCATGGAGGGAAGATAATCCCCTCTGGAGCCAAAGGGATGCTCTATGGGCACCCTGCAGCAGTAAGGCGATAGCAGCTTTCCTTGTTGCTCACTTTCAAGGGTGACATGTTTACAAAGAATGCTACAGCCGCTAATCCTGGATGATACCCTGTGTCTGCCTGAGAGAAATCCTAATTTTCTCGATAGGAGGAATTAGTTCCTTTAATGCTTAATACCCTTTTTTTTCCTCTGAAAGCAAGCAAGCATTATTGTGCAGAGCGGAATAAACATTTTAATTAAAATGTGGAATTTATCTTCCAGTCAAATTCGTACGAGCCCCCGATGACACGTCAAACTCTGCTTTCCCATTTTGAATCTTCCTCTGATCTCTTAATGCGAGCAGCTGAATTAAAACCTGGGCTTGGTGGATTTGCATATAATTAGAGAGCAAGGGAAATTAATAGGGAATTGAATGGGTTTCTCCTCTGCCCATCTGATGTTTTTACCAGATTAAAAAGAGTTGATTTTTTTTAATGACTGCAAAAACATATTAAATATTATTTAACCTTTTTTTTTTTGGGGAAAGGGAAGCAGACAGACTAAAGAAACAAACTTATACATATGATAATGAACAACTCCTATCGTGGGAAGCAAATATCATTATAATTAGGATTAGAAAGGAATCCTAATTAATCTTGTCCTGCCACTTGACTTCTAGAAGTTCCTTAAATGTTACCTCCTATGAGATGTAAAACAAGGAGCAGTTTAAATGCTCGACAGCTAATCCTGGCAGCCTCAGCAGCATGGGGAAGAGGCTCCTGGATGAAATTTAGGATGGAGAGGTCTGATCCTGTGAGCTGGACTCAGACTGAAGGGGAACATACAGCTTTGCTGCCTCAATCCCCTCATTGCTCACAACAAGCCAGGTAATGAGTTAGCAAACCAAGAGAGATGTGATGCACTAAGCACCACAGCAACCCCTGACTCCATACAAAGCACCTTTACAGATCCTTTTCCATTAAAAAAAAAATTGTCTATTCAGAAATACTTCTGGGGCTCATTTTCAGAATTGAAGTTCAGGTAAGGGGTGGGAATATATGAGGTAACTCTGGTGCTGTGCATCCCCACCCCGTGCCTTGATTTCATCTTCTCCACACTCGTGATGATAAAGATTACCCACCGTGCCGGTACTAAGTCATACATATTTTAACTCAGCTCTTGTCATGTGTCATCAAATCCTGTTTTTCAGGTATTGAGATTCATAGATTTAATTGCACAAGATTTTACTACAGGAGTGGATGGTCATGAGATTATTTTCATCTTTGTGTCTCAGTATGGAAAGCAGCTTGGAAAGAGCTGGTTTCCAAACTTCAGGGCCTGGATGAAAGTCTCATTTTCCAAATACAGCCAAATACAGAGCCAGGAGGTGCCATAATGGGAGATTATGAGTTGGCCAATTAATAAATGCAGCAAACTTTATTTTTTATGCTAAAATAAGAATAATAAATGACTCCTGCTATGGCTAGACTGGCTTCTCAACACACTTTTACCAAGAGCTCCCATCAGTTATCGGCTATGGCTTTATGAAAGTGACTGTCAGCAATGGCCCAGGGATAACCTGGTTATCAGACATGAAAAATTGTCACTTCGAAACCAGAGACCACACAAAACGTTCCCAGTCTTGGATTTCATTTTAACACTGGCTAATCACACATTCACAAGGGAGGACTGATGAAAGGCTTCACACTGAAAAAGTAAGAAAGTCAAAATTTCGTATGGTTTTGATGAGAAAAATAATTGATGAAACTTTTCTCTTTCAACTTGGTTTTGCTTTGAGTTTGGGGTTCATGGGAATACAGGCAGCAACAGGCACAAACCTGCAAGGGCTTAGTAGGGTTCTATTGATGCAGCTCTTCCTGGGGAGCTTATCACCTGCTCCAGGACTGCATGGGGCCAGGAACTTTAAGCCACATTATTTACTTTTCTCAGAAAATCCACAACTCTTCATAGGGTGCACCAAACTTCACCAGTTTTGCTGGGAGAAGTTTAAGTGCATGACAGAGTCCTGGTGGATGCACTCACCTTCCCAGGAGGCAGAAGACCCAGATATAAGCCACGTTCATCCCAAACCTTTCTTTGTATTTTCATGCTCTGATTCTCATCTCTGGTGACATCTGCAGGAGCAATCTTCTGCTGGGCTGTACCCCTGGCTGACCACGGAGAGGGTCCTGGTGGCCTGAGCCTGACTGGGGAAAGCAGCCCCAGGGAAGTGTCTGTTCCCATCACCCCAGAGTGAGATATCACCATTCCACAGAGGTGGCAAAGGGCAAAAATGTTTAAGTACCAACTTTGCTGGCTGAGGTCAGGCTTGTTTTCCAACACAGCTTGCCCTGGGAGCTCGCCCTGCCCTGAGGTCAGCCGCAACATGGCACTGCATGGAAAAGGTTTTCCAGAAAAGTTAAACAAAGCAGAACTGAGCAAACAGAAGGGTGTGTATGGAGCCAGTCCCACGGCAGGCAGGGACCAGGGTGGCTGATGTGCAAGCAGCTGCTGCGTCCCAGCACATCCCAGGACGTCACAGGTGCCAGGTCTGCCTGCACCAGCAGCCCCCAGTGAGGCCACCACGGTGCCACCAAAATGCCAGCTGCTTCCATGAAATGCAAACAGATCTACAACTGCCCCAGCATTTACACCCGTCTATATGAAAAGAAGAAAACACTTCAAGAAGGAGGAAGAGTGGATGATAACATGAAGCTTCTGGCACAGATTTTTTCCTAACCAGATAATTAACCAGCTCAACCCAACACCAGAGATCAGCTATTTAACTGCAGGTCATTTTGTAACACAGATTTTTTTTTTTAACTTACTTGTCATGGTCTCTGATCTATTACAGTAACTGACAGCTGTATTTGTTGAACGATGGAACAGAGGTACAGAGAACATTGATTATACTAAAAAAACCCAAAACATCTACCACACCTGTATGCATACAACCTCCACATGCCTATATTGACATTTTTAAGCTTAGGTATTATTTAGGGCTCGAGCAGGAAGTCCATGTGTCCCACACCTGCTTTCGAAAGAATCTGGGAATAAAAACGTTTCTTGCCACCAGGACAATGATACACAGGCAAAAGAGTCCTTGCTTCAGGACACTGTCACATGATTAAATCCTATATTAGTATTGCATTTTTTATTGTAAAAGTTCTTTTCATTACCCATGGATTGTACATTTGCTGAAAAAAACAATTAAAACACTATTGCCATTGGGTTAGGATTTACATTCTTCCCAGTGAAGTTTGCAATTAAAAAATAAGCCCATCTATCTTCTGGCCATCATCTAAGCTCCTTAGACTGCAAAAGGTAAAAATCCTATGGATTACAGAGAATTACACTTTTTTATACCTCTCAGTTTTAAGTGAGGCGCTACACAGATAAAAGAAATTTCTTCTTAAAACACATGCTTAATGTAACATCTTCCCTTTAATTCTTTGGTTGGCTCTCTCCTCTATTTCAGGACATAAAGCAACTTGGGACTTTCTGAAGAAATAAATCCCCAAGCTGAGCTGAGACCGAGCTGATGGGATTCATAAGGAAACATCACCTCAGAACAGGTGACTCTGTATGTCCCCAGCTGAAGTGTTTGGGGCATCTCCAAATACTTTTAGCAAAAGATTAACAATTTAGATTCATGGAACTGAAAATAAGATACAGCCCGTGCCAAAGTCAATGAAGTTTTCCCACTGATTTATCTCATCTAAGGCCAAGAACACAACATTATCTCCAGAGCTGGCAGGTGTTCATTCAGGTCCTGAATCACAGAATCATTTAGGTTGGAAAAGCCTTCTAAGATCATTGAGTCCAAATGTTAACCCAGCACTGCCAAGGCCACCACTAAACCATGTCCCCAAGTGCTACATTTACATGTTTGTTAAATCCCTCCAGGGATGGTGACTCCACCCTGAGTGCCGTGGGCAGCCTCTTCCAGGGCTTGACAACCATTTTGGTGGATATTTTTTCCCAATATTCAATCTAAACCCTCCCTGCCACAACTTGAGGCTGCTTCCTCTTGTCCTATCACTTGTTTATTGGGAGAAGAGATGGATCCCTACCTGGCTCCACCCTCCTGTCAGGGAGCTGTAGAGAGCCAGAAAGTGCCTCCTTTTGTCCAGGATGAGCCCCCCTAGCCCCTCTCCTTATCAGACTTGTGCTCTAGACCCTTCCCCAGCTCCACTGCCCTTCTCTGCAAACTCTCCAGCATCTCAATGTCTGGCTTGGAGTGAGGGGCCCAAAACAGAATTTGAGGTGCAGCCTCATCAGTGACTGCAGAAGAGCCAGAGTTTCCCACAGGATAAATACTTGTTCATTGTGTTGAGAGGAGACTGGCCATAAAACTCTGCCTTTAGTCCATCTCTCTTATCATCATATCCATCTGCCTTGGTTTGACTGTCTTTTATGTGTACAAGGCTATATTTGGATCCATAGTTAAACAGAAATTGCATTTCTTAACTGTAAAGTGTATTTTAGGATAGAGACTTGTTATCTCCTGAATCTGAAAAAGACTCAGTTCTGCTTGTGGTCTTCATCAAGCAAACAGCAAGTATTGTTTGTGACAGGAAATTTTATATAAAGTATTTCTATAGATTTGATGCAATGGCATAATAACAACTACCAGTGACTGACCAAGGTCTTACAGGGATTTTCTCTGTCTGTTTGCTGGCTGACCCCAGAGAAAGAAGGGGAGAGGGGAAATTACTCAAAAACAGAGTCTAATGGGTATTTTTCATTATTTTGTCTTTATGACAGCAAAGTTTGCCACTGATTTCAAGAGGAGTATTGTCTGCCACTCTGCAGCCACTAGCATAGAAATCTGTGAGCATTAAAAACTTAGGTTAGCAAGGGCATAAATACGTGCACACACATGAACGTCCAGGCAAACGTGCACAAACATGCATGCCAAGGCTCTCCTCCTGCACCAAGGAATCACAGAATCAAAGGATCTTGGGATGGTTTGGGTGGGAAGGGACCTCAAAGCTCACCCAGTTTCAACCTCTCCTCAGAGAGCCCAGCACAGGAGGCAGCACTGGAGCATGGGGAGGATCAGCCCCTCACCAGCCCTCCTCATTAATCCTCAGGCTCGTTAGGTTATCAGGACCCAACTACTCCCACTAAACAAAATCCACATGCATGTTCCATTTAAAAAAAAAGTATTAGTATTTTAAATTACAATAATTTGTGCTTGGGACTAATTGATCTTAATTATTCAGCAGAAAACAAATTGTAGCGTGGGATTTAATTCCTCATGTCTGCTCTATCTACTACGAATGAGCTACCAGTGATCTAAGAATGAGCGACCTGGCAATCAGCAATTACATGATTTATTTTTTTATTTTTATTCTCCACTGGGTATTATTTGAATACCTGCAGTGCCTCTGTTCTCACCTGACATGTACCACGCTGTGCTGGCTGCAATGACATCTGCTGGTGGCTACAAACCTTCTCAGCTGGCCTAGGTGACTTTATTCACCATAATAAAAGAAGCAGCTATGTGCTCCTGCACTTCTGGTTTTGTTATGGAATTCCTTCCTCCAACTTAGTACAGAGCTATGGAACAGTATTTAGATGAAAAGCAGTGATTCTGCTACATCTGAGCAAACTCAAGAGGCAAAACCCATCCCAGCAGCACATGGAGCTGCTCTGCAAGTCTCAGTGGTTTCTCAAAAAATCCCATGTGCCATGGGTAAAAAAGGAAGGGGCGGGTTTCACTGGAATGGAAGAGTTAGTGTAATTATAAGTTACGGGATCATGGCAAAATCCAGACCAAAGAAAGGCATTTCCCATGGCAGATCTCCAGCAGTTTCAAGGAAAGATAACCTCAGTTCTGTCTGGGTGGCAAAGAAAGGCATTGGCCACTACAGCAAAGGACCACACGACTGGAGTACTGTAGGACTCTGAGCCCACAAACTGGCAAATATTTCCCTTTCCTTGCCCTGGGGATTGGCTGACACACATTCCCCATGTCCCAGCAGGGCTGCCACTGCTGGGTGCTGTTTCCCATGGAGCCCACAAGCTGTTCCATGGAGGAGAGGCTGTGCCACATCATGTCAATGCCAGGTGGGATGGGGCTTGGAGCAAGCTGGTCTAGTGGAAGGTGTTTTTGCCCATGGCAGGAGAGTTGGAATGAGACGATTTTTAAGGTCCCTTCCTACCCAAACCATTTTGTGTTCTGTGAGCTGCCAGGGCTGTGGGGCCACAATACAGTCCCAGGTTCCCTGAGGTGCCATGCTGCACATTGGGTGCCCTTTAAAATAACAAGCATCTTTAAAATAATTCCTCATGGATCTCACTGAAAGCTATTTATCTTTGTGCTAATGGATAATTCAGAATCCTAGTTCCCTTTGTACTGAGATTCCCACTACCAAACCTGAGGTGTGAGAAGACACACCACCAAAGCCAATGCATTTCAAAATCCAGAAGCAAGCTGCAGATGCCTATAGGTAAAATAATTTGCCATAAACAATCCATAAACAAATGGGCCAGCACTCATGGAGGGTGGTGTTTGATGGCATCTTTCTGCTGAGACTGAATTCCTCGTGTTCCTGCACCACAGACTTGAACTCTGATTACAACAGCCCTGCCCCAACCAGGGTAAAGACACATTGGGAAGTATTTACAGTCATCCCTGCTGCTTGGGATTTTTTCTTAGAAGGTACATTACTAGAAGAAAAATGCTGCAAAATAATTTTAAAGATTTCAAAGAAAAAGTTACTGCCCCAAGCAGAAAGAAGGGAACATAGCCTGATACCACAACTACTCTACATAAGGGAAATACATCTCATCACCACTTACTACACCTGATGGGATCTCTATTCTGTCATATTGAAACAAGGTAAGAGTTAATTTAAATTCTGGAGATAGTCACTTAACGATTTGAGCAGGAGGCGGCTACAGCCAGACTCCTTGCAGGGAGAAACCTCTAAGCCCAGCAGCCATCCTATGCCACAGCACAGCCCAGCCACAGTCTGAGGACTTCCAGGCAATGCAGGAAGTAAGATGATGGGTGAGATCAGGACAGGATGGAGACTGAGGGACATGAAAAGGCTGTTAAATTTTTCATGTCACCAAAGAGTACCAGTCTATGAGCTTGGAAGCTTTGAAGAGTCTGATTTGTAAAATTGAAAGAAATGAAAATAAAATAATTAAATAAGTCAGATGGCAGCTAACAGACTGCTCACCTAGCATTTTCCCACCTCGGGCAGGAGCTCTGATTAATGCTAATTAGCTTATCTTCACATTAGATCCTGATGATTCATCACTTACTACCCCAGGAATTATGACGCACTGGGGAGAGATATATTTGTAGATTCCATGGGTGTATGCCATGTCTGGAACACTTAAATGATTTTGGCATGAAAAGGGACCAACCACAAGCCCAGCTAATCAAACCAGCATTTCTCAACCTACACCTTCCAGTAGTTATAAAAAAGATTGAGAGCAAAGACAAGACTATGGCACTGAAGACAAATTTATCTGCCTCATCAGTGGTGTAGAATCTTTGCAGAACAAAGGGCTTTATCGGCATCCTGCCAGGAGCCTGTGGCTGCTCCTCGTTTGCATATAAATTTAAAAAGAATTTTAATAAGTGTTAAATGCACACAATTATTTCTTATTTATAGCTGAAAGTAGGTGTATGCAGTGCTTTATAAAACACAGAGAAAAGAAAAAGTACCTTTGGAAGTCTGAATGGAAATCAACAGAAAAACCTGTGACTGCTTCATTGCACTAACTTTTGGGTATGTGGCTTTGATCCCCTGTGGCCACGAGCACAGTGGGGCCAGCTTGGAATTCCAGCCTCCTCCTTTCACATGTGATGCATCAAATGAGAAAAGATGTGCTCACAGCTGTGTGCTCCTCCCCGGAGAGGTGCACAGATGGCCAGCTGTCCCTGTGCCACCGGCTGACTGTCACTCAGCACGGGGCTGGAATGGAGCAGTTCATCCTCACACAGCTTTGACAGGGGTGGTCTGCAACACAGGGGGATGCATTTGGGATGGACTTTGGCCTCAAGTTGCTTTGCATTCAGTTGTGAGCAAGCATGCAAGCAGCCTGGAACTTCTCTTCTTCTGAAAGCTTTTGAACTGTTGATTACATAAATCCCAAGCCCTCTTGTTATATGTAAAACAGGAGTAGCTGTCATACTCCTTACAACTGAAATGTCTATTCTATTCTATTCTATTCTATTCTATTCTATTCTATTCTATTCTATTCTATTCTATTCTATGCTATTCTATTCCTCTCTCTCTCTCTTTCATTTGTCACTGAGCTGCAATGAAGGGAAGGTCATTCCCTCACACTCATCACACCACCAGGACCTGCCACCTGCCTGTGTTAGTTGTAAACAGGATAAAACAAAAAAAAGGCTGAATTTTACTGTGGGGGTTGAAGTTTCAGCTGTCTTTCAAAAGCAATGTGGAGTCATGAAACAGAAGACATCAAAGACTTATTTGTGAACTTGAGAGTTATTATTGGATACAGTCCCTTCTCAGTCAAAGTATCTTGATCTCTTCTGGAATTCAGAAGAATTTCCTCAGAAATAGATCCTTGCACCACTGTGCAAGGAGCTGCAGTCTGTCAAACATTTTATTTAACATTTTATTTACAGGTTAATTAAGGAAACTGCTCCAGCCCAGTCACCTCTCAGTGATGACATCAGATACTCTTCCTTGAAGTCTGCTTTTCCAAGGAAGACTTTTGTCAGACCATGCACCTATGGTACCCATGTTTGTTTTATCCATGTGTAAAATAGCAGGGAAATTTGGGACAGGACACTCCTGACCTACTCACTTGTGAAACCAGCACTAGTGACTGGAGATATGACACTGAAAGTGTCATCACTTTCCCATTTTTTTCCTAGCTCATGGCTCCTGTGAAACATGAGCCTAAACTAAATCCTAAAGTTCATTTGGGGAACAATATTAACCTCAGCCCCAACGCCAGTCCCAGCTGATGGGACTCTGGATCTCAGTGTAGTTTCTACCCAAAAAAGGCATTCTAGCAGGTCCACCTGGATTTAAGGCAGGTTGTATATAGCTTCCATCTTTATGACTTGGGTGAGAGTTTTGGTTAGGATTAGTATTAGGCAAGGGGAAAACAATGGCACTGAGGCTGAAGTACATGTTAGGATCATAAGTCAGGTCAGAAAGAACAGATAAATTTGGGTCATGAGAAGATTCAGTGGAGGCAGATGAGCAAAGTATGGGGAGGGGACATGGAGCTCTTGGAGATAATTTTCTTCTGGAACTGGTGCAGGCTGCATGACTTTGGAAGGTCCAAAAGACACTGATGGGCTAGGATAACAAAGGGATTTGGGGGAGACAGCACCAAAATGGAAAGCTCATGGTGAGTGAATCTGTGACTCCTTTGAAATCTGGGGTCACCAGGAGTCACTGGAGCAGTCAATAGGCTGAGGTTGAGGTCAGGGTTAGAGTTTGAATCCAGCAGATTATACGGTGGACTCTGCTGCCACATCTGCAGCCATTTCATTTAGTCTGGGAACTGGGAGAGGTTTCTAGGGCTGGGCTGACATTGTAGGGTTAGGCCTTGAACCAGGAGAAACCACTGAGATTGTACTACAGGCATCACTAAAACACCATGAGAACTGCTGAGAGCCCCTGGGCCATGCTTCCAACCACAGCCAGCAAGGCACTGATGGCCAAGGCTCAAGGCAGTAGGCAAAGCTCAGCTGGTAAGTGCCAATTGAACAGTGTATCATGTCCAGATCATGAGTCCATAAGCAGCTACACTGTCTCAGGGCTTTTCTCAGCCAAATCTTAGTCCTAAAATTTTCCCTTCCTATCCAGTGTCTCCCAACAGCCCTAACCCCCATGCAGGTCATTGCTCTGTCCTTGTTCCTAGGCTCACTTCCAGCTTTTGGTCTCAACCAGCCCAAACTGTCATCCTAATACATACCCTACTCTAACTCAAAAATATTTCACTTGTTTTTCAATTTTACATTTAAACCAAATCCTCACAAAATTGTCGCCATATGAAAGATGATCACATCTTGGCTTTCCCTTCCCAGCTGGTGTGCTGCAGGCAGCTCCTTCTGGGCCTTAGTGCTAATGAGGAATACGAGGAGTAAATGAGAATGAGAAACGACACCCAGAATCTGTTCCCTCCAGGGCAGGCTGACTGACCTGTGAAACCCACATGTTTTGTGTTACAGGCTGTAAACCTTCAACACTGCAGGAGAAATCAAAAGTGAAAGGAATTATGGATGTGGAAGGGAGTTCCCTCACCCACCCCATTAATGCATGGTGATAAACACATACAAGTGTCCTTTGCATAGATCTGTACTGGGAGGTCTCTTTTTTCCCCCAGTCCAAAGGTGGAAACGATCCATTTCAGATGATGCATTATAAATGTAGTGTACCATGCTTTTCCCCCTGACTTATTGGGTAGCAAACAAATAAAACCATGAAGATTCACATCCTGGCTTTCCTTTCACAGGCACAAGTCACTGGAAAACAGGCAGCAGCTGTAACTGTGCTGCTAAGACACAAGGCATGAAAGGACTCCTAAGCCTCTTTGTATTTTTGGGTGTTGCTACCTGCATCTTAATCCTCAGCCTGCCTGGAAGCAGAGCAGGGCCAGCCTAAATGAGTTCTATGCACAAGTAATTCTTCCCATCTCCCTCAGCTCCAGTGAAGGGCCATACCCTGCCACCTCCAAGCTGGAAGGATGTGTCATCCATGGAGATGCTGAAGCACATGGGTCTTGTATGAGCAAAAGCAAGGAGGATTTTCACACACTTACAAATAAAAGACTTGAACGTGCTTACAAGGATTTGTAGAATCCTAGAAAGATTTGGGTTGGAAGAGACCTTAAAGCTCAACCAGTGCCAACCCCTGCCATGGGCAGGGACACTTTCCCCTAGACCAGGTTACTCAAAGTCCCATCCAACCTGGCCTTGAACACTTCCAGGGATGGGGCATCCACAGCTTCTCTGGACACCCTGTGCCAGTGCCTGCATCCTCAGGGCTGAACAGACGCTGAATGTGTGTCCAGGTATGTACGGAATATTGCTGAGGTCACGTCCATGAGGGCTGACTCCCTCCCAGCACAGCGTCCTTCCCAGCACATAATCTTCCTTCCATGGCTTGGGGGGCTGGAGCTCTGCTCAGCCTCTGCTGACACAGACACAGCTGCTCACTCCAACCTGACTGCTCTGCAAGCCCAAATGGCACGAGGACATCACCCTACAGCAGCCAGCGCGGGCGTGTGCGTTTATCTGTATTTGTGTGCACAACGAGGAAGTTAATTTTAGTTTCACATCTGAAATTCTTCACTGCTTTAGCTACACAGTCTCTTCTGTCTTTGGTCTGTGTGTAGCCAAGTTCAGGTGAAAAACACCATGTCTGTATTTTCCATGGTAAACCACACAGGGTTTAAACTCACATCACTGTATTTGCAAACATGCAACTTCTACATGAGCCGAATCCTGTTTCATTTGAAACCCTCGCCCCCAAAGTGTCTGACATTAGAAAAAAGAAAGTTATTGACCACAAACAAAAAAACCTCATGTTGGCCCCACTGTATCCTGTGTACACCATTAGAGAAATAGGAGCCTGTGTTTTGATTTCCATGCCATGTTGTCTTTCTGGTCTGGCTAGGGTTGGTCTAAACTGTATTCTGAGCAGAAGGAGAAGCTCATCCTTCACCACCCTCCCCCTGTGCCTCCCTGTGATACAGGACAAGCCCAGGTGTTCTCAGGCACAGGAGCAGGGATAATCACCCTCCAGGACCACACATTAATTTATTCTGCTCTGTTCCTAAATTCAGTCTCTCTGCTGCAACCAGAAGCATGAGATTCTGCAGGCTGGGTATTTCAGGCTCTCCAGATCCAAATTCCTTATTCCTTTTCCTGGTTTCCCATGTTATGGGAGCCTTTTCTTTGCTCTATACATTACCTGAAGAATGGGAAGCAAACCCAGGGCTCTAAGAACAATTTTTACCACCCAGACTCTTCATTATATGGCTCCCTTTTTAGCAGGTGCTTTAAACAGAAGCATTTCACTGGGGGAAAAGAAGATTAATCCAGTTGTGAATGACCAGATACTCTCATTAGCACTGGCTGACAGGCTTTTCTTCGGAAAGTTGCGCCACCGAATCTTGCTTGCCTACATTCTTTGCCAGCAGTGTAATCCTCATTTAAAAGTTTGTGGCTGTCCAACGTCACTTGTTACCTCCCTTCCACAAACAGCAGGGGAAGGCAGAAGATGCAGAAATTAGACTTCATCATTGGCTTGTACTCCATGACATGGCACAGGCTTAGTTTACCTCAAGAGAAATGAACTAAAAAATTAGGAGAAAACGAGCTGAATTCCTCGTCCCAGTTTCTGCAGCATCAGCAGTGTGGCAGCTCCAGGCAACAATGCCCAGCATCCAGGGACAGGATGAATTTGGGATTCACCCAGCCCTCGCCACTGCTCCAAGTACCTCCCTGCATACTCACTGAGTAATGAGCATTATACCCTGCTGACTCATCCATTATTCACAAGTAAATCCATGTGTGGTGGCTTGGAAATTAAACATGAAGAGAGATTTTTATATAAATATAATTTTTTCTTTCTAAACATGTTCTGAGTATATTAGGCAGACTGAAAAAGAAAGTACTGTCCAAGACCAGATCAGCACACATTTGCTGCGAGGGGACAGGACTCATTCCCAGCCTTTCCAAGGAGTGGCCCACTGCTCACTGATGGACCAGTTCCAGACATTTCCACTCCTACCTGTGATTACAGCAGCTCAAGCTTCTCCCCTCCCTCTCTCTGGGCATGTTTTTGGGTGACCCAGCAGCTGCTTGGATCTCCATTGCTGCTGGTGGCCCCAGCACCTGAGGACACCACCTCACCCGTGCTCTCTCCATCAGGCAGCAGAGCTGACTCCCTCCTTTTCAGCTCATTCCACCCATCTTTGTCACAAGGGAAAAGCCAAACCTCTGTGAGCCTGCTAAGGGAGCAGGAAAGCAGAGATCAACACCCAGCAGCTCTTGGTGTGCTCTGCTCATCATTTAAGAAGCTGAGTTTTAGAAGACGTATCAGAGTAGCAACACTTTGCTGCTTTTCTGTTCTCTCCTGATCCAGCGTTCCCAGAATGTGTTAGGTCTTAACCAAATGCCCCAAGGGGCAGAGCAGTGCACCCCAGTGAGTCACCCTAAATAGCACCCTACATGCTACAGCTGAAGTGATGAACCCAACAGCCACTTGTCCTGCATATGGAAGTCAGGACATTTCCACACATGTGAAACAGAGATTGACACAGTTGACACAGAACAGTCCTTTCCTTAAACTCTGATCAAGAATTTGCTGAGTTACAAGGCAGGGCAACAGGCAGTGCTGTGGGAATAATGGAGCACCAGAATGGTACCCAAGGATGCTGCTGTCCTGAGGCACCAACCTCATGGGCTCCCTTGGGAGTGTGGTACCCAGGACACTGGGGTCACTGGATTAATTCCCTGTTTCACAGGCACTCACTGAACTGCTGCACCTCCTCCCTCCATGTGTGATCTGTCTGCTGTCAGTGAGCAAAGAATGGGAAAATGGAGAGGACAGAGTGGCCCAGAGATGTTCCCAGGGAAGGAGGACTCAGCACCCAGGTGGCACAGGGATGCAGAAGAAGGATGCACTGGAGATACAGTCCACTGCCCCAGGAAGGTTCAAACAAATACCCACGCTGCCACTCCAACCTCTATCTTCCCCCAAGGAGGGAATTCCTTTGAGGACTGGGGAAATCCCACAGCATCCCTAGATTTTCTGGGAAGGCTGGAGGATAAAAAAGGCACCTGCCTCCATTCAAGTCTCTAAAGCCTTAGAGGCCTCTTTGCCAGCAGAACATCAATGAAATAATACTGAGTGTTTGTGGGATTGGGATAATTTTATGTAGAGGAATTTTGAAAAGGCTGGATCACCACCACCTGGCAAGTGTGAGTACATCTGAAATCCTCCCCAGCTGCAGAAGGGGTGCTCTTAACACGGCAAAGTGCTTAAGAGGAGAGTTGCTTTCCAAAAGAAAGTAATTAACTCTTTTGTCTTAATTCAGGTGGATGAGCATCAGGAAGTGACTTCGGAAAATGCCCATATTGTGTTCCATGGCTGTCAGCCTGTGAGGTCATGATGCAATTCCAAGACTGAAATTATATGGCTGTTTTTTCAGTATTAGTCATGCAACCTTTCTCTGGGATCTCAATGTCAAGCTGGGTCAAGCCCTCTCCTTCCTCCTCATGGTCACCAATTCTAAGGAATATATAGGTCAGATTCTATGCAGACACTCCTGCAAAGCTATTACTTCAAATTATACGTCAATTATATGTGTTGAATTTAGCAACTCTTCCTTTTAAATGCAAGCTTGTTTCATGACTTTAAAACTCTTGGTATCTGCAGTAAAATATTTTGCCTTAAAGTTGTTGTCCTGAAATCAGACAGGACCAGCAGAGCGTGGAAGTTGTCTTCTTCAAGGAATTCTGTGGTGGCCTCCAGAGTCAAATTCTGATGGCCAGAATTGGCCAGAGAATCTCAGAGAATCTCAGCCCCACCACTGCCCCTAACACCAAGGGGAAGGCAGAGAACTGAATTGACAGAAAATACATTTCACTGTATTTCCTTTCCTGATTTTTCATCTCACTTAATTTCTCAATTTCTCATTTCATTACTTTTCAGGAAATAAAAGTAAAAAAACCCAAAAAATAAAATAAATAATGAAATAAAAGTTAAGAAAACCAAAAAAAAAACTTCATTTAATGAAAGGAAATGAAATCTCAAGATTTCAATGAAAATAATTTCATTAAGTTTTGGCTCATTTCACTGCACTTCATTTAATTTTATTCCATTTAATTGTTTTCACTTCATTTCAGAATTTTCTTTTTTTTTCACACCAAACTTTCAGCAAGCTTAGGGCTGTGGCTGAGATGCCCAGCCCAATGCATGGCCCTAATCTGAAAGGTGTGGAGGCAGCAATGCTGTGGCTTTGCTATGATCCTCCTGGCATGAGTTTTCCAGGCCAAGTGTCCAAGGAGCTCTCTCAGCCCTAACTCCAGGCCTACTGGCAGCTTGTCCTGGGGCTGAGGTCCCCATCACCACGGCTGGTCCAGATCAGAAAGATGTAGCAGCAGCAATGTTGTGGCCCTGCCATGATCTCCCTGGCAGGCCTTTTCCAGCCCCAATGTCCCTGGAGCTGTAGGCTCTTGGACTCTCTCAATCCTAACCCTAACACTGACTGTAACCCTAACCCTAACCCAGACCAATATTATGGGTTTTCCAGATCAGGAAGATGTAGGAGCAGCAATGTTGGGGCCCTGACAGGATTGCCCTGGCAGGCCTTCTCCAGCCCCACTGTTCCTGGAGCTGTAGGCTCTTGGACTCTCTCAACCCCAACCCCAACCCGTACCCTAATGGCAGCTTGGCACCGGGACAGAAGTCCTCATGTGCCTAAATGGCACAGATTAAAAAGTGTGGAGTTGGCAATGACAGCACCCTGCTGTGATGCCTTTGCAATGGCTTTTCAAGTGCCATTGTCCCTGGGATTGTGGGCTCTGTAATCCTAATGGCAGCTTGTTGCTGGGGCTGAGGTCCTCATCACCATGGCTGGCCTGGATTCATAAAATGTACAGTGAGCAACCTAAAAAAGGAGATGCTGATCTAGAACTGTTTACCTCTTTAGCAAGAAACTTCTTCAACAGTGAAATAAAAAATGTACGTTGAAGGAAGCTACGTTCACATGGAACTCAGGTGGAACTAGGGAGACTGGATTAGAGTCAGGATTAAAGAAAACATTAAAGAAATATATTTCTTGTTTTGCATAGGGCAGTGCTCATGAAAAAACACCTAACACACAGAAATAAGCATAACTCATTTTCCTTCACCTAATCTGGTCATCTGCAAAGAAACATGGGTAGCATTACACACACGGCAAAAAAAAAAGGTAGGAAGCCAAGTGCAGCCAATGCTGCCAACAAGTCCTTTCTGAAATTCAAGCAGAATAAGATGAAGATGCAAGACTTTCTGAATGATGCTGTCAAGAGTTGCTTGCAGGCCTTCGCAGCAGCCTGGTTGGCTCTAACATGACGTTTTACCACTTCTCTATTTTTCCTTCATGAACTAGAGATTATAGATTTGGGGGTTGATTAAGCAGAACTAATTTGCTTTTATTGTTGAAGCTCAATACTGACCAAATGACAGAAATCCATGAGTGATCAAGCAAGAAAAGCCTCATGTGAAATGTAGAGGGAGTCAAATTGGGGGGGCAAAGGTGCCCCCCACTTTCCAAAGCAAGATTTCACTTGGTGTGACGACCTGACTGCCCACACTCAGAGCACAGCAGATTCCAGGCTCCTGGTGCATCTGGAGAACGCACCGCAAGCCCTGCCAGCTCCCAGACCACATGAATCATGCCTTAGGATTCTCAAATTCAAAACATGCAAGAAAAATGCTCCCTTTTGATACCACAAAGGTCCTAAAATGTCTTTGGGACTGGGATTTAGCTTTCACCACTCTGTCTGTGGATGAGGTCCCCTCCCAAGAGCCAGTCTGCAATGTCTGGAAAACTGTGTCCCATCACAGCAATGGGGTGCACCAGGGTCACTGCCTGGGAACATTTTTTTCCACATCTGTGAGAGGTGGAGGTGTTGAACATGTGAGGAAGTGGAGAATTCACAAGCTAATTTAGCAAAGAAAAGGAAGTTTGAGAGGCTTTGTGGTAAAGTCAGTTAAAGCAATGGTATAGTACTGAGGTAAAATAACTGAAGATACAAACCCCACATCATCCTAATCTCTGTTTAATCAATGCCATTCAAAGAGGCTGAGAAAAAAAATGTGTATTTCATTCTGTCAAAACCAGACATTTTTGGGTCTTGATTGCTGGTAACACATCATTGGAAATGTGGCATCCTACAGTGAGCTATGATGAAATATCCTTTAGTTTATAATAAATTTGAAAATTTTATAAGTACCTAGGTCTGCTCAAGAAAGGCGTACAAGTGGTTTTTATTGAAATTCAACAGGATTTATGCAGCAGAGACCTCTGGGTACACAGCAAAGCTTTCATGTAGCAAAACAAAAAAAATTTACAAATTAAGTCCTTGATCTTGCATGTATAAATCCAACACTTGCAAATACAAATATATACAAATAATTTTATGCACCAATTGTTAGGCTGGTTTTGACAAGACCATCCATATATGTGAAATCATTTCCCTACGTGAGCATCTGCAGGTCCAAGCCTAACACCCAGCAAAGGCTTTGGGAACGCTGCCCGTGGAAGAGGCAGTAACCATGAATTTAGCAAAACAAGGCATTTATGGCCATAAATCCTTGGTATCCATACAAATCAGATGAGACACAAGTTTTTAATAATTAATAAGTTCTCTGTGCTGTTTGGCACTGGCACAGGCTGCCCTGAGAAACTGTTGATGCCCCATCCCTGGAAGTGTTCATGGCCAGGTAGGATGGGGCTTGGAGCAGCCTGGTCTGGAGCTCATGGCAGGGAGCTGGAATGAGATGAACTTTAAGGTCCCTTCCAGCCCAAACCATTCTGTGATTCTGTGACTTTGGTACTCTCTCTTTTGGACTCTGATAGCCTGCATTCCTTATTTAAGAGAACTGCAGAACTGAGAAGGGATTAAACCAATGTAATATGCAGATATTAAACAGCTGCCTGCAGAATTTTATCTAGAAACCTACACAACTTTTAGAGAATGATTCATTTAGTCATGAGCACATTGATCATGGTCTGGAAAAGAGTGAAGAATTCTATCTCTGATCTTTATTCGAGAATTACGCTCCCTACCACAGAAATCCATTGGAAAAAACCACCCTAAGATGATCTTACACCCTCTGAGAGTCTTGCACATGGGTACACAATACCTGGAAGTTTCCTAGGAATCTGAGGACATGGCTGCTTTTTGGGAATAATTCATAAGCAACAAGAATAGCCAAAAAGTAGGAAGACCTGCTGCTGGAGAGAAAGCACAGCAGTGGATCAGACAAACCAGAGGAAAATGCAGAGCCCCAGGAAAACAAAAGCTTCAGGGCTTTCCCAGCTGCTGACAGCATACAGAGAATGGCCCTGCCAACTCACCAGCTGAACATCCAGCCCTAGCTACAAAGGTAGCTACCCAACATTGTCATATTCCACCTTCAGAGCTAAAGAAAACAAATTACCCACCAGCAAAGAGATAATTTTTGCTACTAGCGTGTTCTGCAAGTGTAGGATACAGCACTCCCAGCTTCTGCCTTTACTTGTCATTTTGTGTGCAGAGATAAAGCATTTTTGCACAGCCCTTATAGTAAAGGCAAATTGTAAAAGCAGGGTTATAATTTATTTATGTACATTAGAAACTAGCTAATTTGCACTAGTGACTAGATACCCTATTGGAGCTTTTCATATTTTATGAATCAGCAAGCAAGCTAATGAACTAACAATTAAAGAGTGAACAAAGAAATGTACTTTGTTTGTTACTCTTAGTGAGTTCTAATAATATATCCTATTAGTGAATACATTTGGTTCAAGTGATGCAGTCTAGACAGTAACCCACACCATGTGCTGCGATATTTTAGAAAAGAAGGGAAATGTTTGTGCAGGGCATGATAATGAGAAGGAAGGCTGGGTTGTGCACAGTGGTGGCAGGGAAGATCTGTCTGATGGGATGAGAAGACGACCAAAAAGAAGCAAAGCTGCTCTGAAAGATCTGGGTTGATATCGTAGAATCATAGAATGGTTTGGGTTGGGAGGGACCTTAAAACTCTTGCTCAAACCCTCCTGACATGGGCAGGGACACCTTCCACAAGACAAGATTGCTCCAAGCCCCATCCAACCTGACCTTGAACATTTCCAGGGGTTGGAATCCTTAAATACAACTGTGTGTCAATAAACATGCAGCTGTTATTTGCACAAAGAAAATCAATATATTTAGCGGAGGTAGAAATTAAAGCAACTAGTGCTGCCCAAGTAAGTGCAAATGCTGCCATCAGTTGATGAGGTGCAGGCGGTGAAAGGGCTGCGGCTCTCAGCTCCCAGAAAAGAGAACTCAGGTGCTCCAGCAGCACATTCCCCATTTTCAGACCAGGGTGTCCCTCTCCATCCCTGGCAGGAAGTGTGCATTTGCACCCCACCGTGCACCCTGTGGCAGGGGTGCCTGGCCTCCTGGTACAGTGCCACAGTGTGCAGGTGTCACAGGAGATGCGTCTACAGCCATGGGTTGGCTGCTGATGGGGCACCCTGGCCACCCCACCCTGCTGCCATAACCTGGGTCCATGGCTGTGTGCTGACAGCTCTGCTGCCACTTTCTGCACCCCAGCTATCCTGCCATCAAACAAGCCCAGCAGCTCCACTAGCAACCAGCAGCTCCAGCTCTGGCTGGCTCTTTTTAGGCCAGCTATAGGGCTGGTAAACACTTGGACTTGTCTGACAAAACATTTGAGCAGGAGGAAATGGGGTGTGTGCAGAAATACTCCATTACATATTGTAATGGCAGACATTAATTCAATGTTAATAACACTTTGCACTTTTCAATCACATATTCTAAAACCCTATAGATAGGTGGGGAAGCATTTGGCTGATGATTACTGGGCAGAGCCCAAAGGTGTATTTTTCCCTTAGGCACGAGGAGATGAAGTGACTTGTCAAAGTGGCAGAGCTGGGAAGGGAATCTACATTTACCCATTTCTAGACCTACATTCCCATCTAGTTGCCAGAAAGAGGAGTTAATTTAAATATTACCATTTGCTGACCTACTTACAACGCTACCATCAAAACTTTCAAGCCGTGATCAAGTATATTCCCCTCTATACTTGGGCTTTT
The DNA here is from genome assembly GCA_013399945.1 of Ploceus nigricollis. NCBI lineage: Eukaryota > Metazoa > Chordata > Aves > Passeriformes > Ploceidae > Ploceus > Ploceus nigricollis. Next base: position 1,696,492 of record VXBC01009447.1, read on the forward strand.
TTAGGATAACAGAATCTTTGAAGTACTCCTTTCAGCTGCATTAAACATATGGATCATTATTATTTGCTCCAGTTTCTTAACGAGTCCCTGTTTGCTGCAATTCAGCTGCTGCAGACTCTGAATAGACTCCAGATCAGCTTCACAGCCCTGAAAAACACCTTCCCAGTGCAAGGATTGCCCTCTGCTGCTGTCACCCCATGGTCATTGTCACACTCTGCCCAAGGAGCCTGAGCAGAAAGAGCAGAAAGTGTGACTGTTCCTGTACCTGCTCCTGTTTGTGCTCTTCTCCTTGGTTCTCTTTCTAAACAACTTTCTCCTTCCTCAGCCAGCCCATCTTCAGAACTCAGTGGGACATTTTGTCACCTCTTATTGTCAGCCTTCCTCCCTTCACCAAAACCCCAAACCCTTTCCTGCTTGCAGAGAGAACTACAGGCATAACCGAACGTCAACAACCACAGCATGCAACGTGAAAGACAGACTCGCAACACACCGGGACTCCTTCCCAACAGGCACATCACCCACCTCAGCTCTGCTCCTGCAGCTCCCTGTGCCCCAGCCCCCCACAGCTCACCAGGCTTCTCAGTGCCAGGCAAGAGAAACCCGTGACGGAAGCTTAAGCCACTGTGCTAGATTAAAAAAGCTGATAGCAAAAATTTGATGTAAGAGGACAGAGGAAATGGTCAGCATTGTGCCCAGTTTTGAGGGCTGACCTTCCAAAGTAGGTCACATTGTGTGGAGGTGAAATCACAGCTGCCTGATTTTGCTCAGCGAGAGCCTCCTGGGTACAGTCACCCCGGCCACACTGCTTGTCCCACACACTGCCAGGAAAGCCGACCTGCAAAGCTGCCTACGGCCATGAAAGGGCAAAATCCCCATTTTAATCCCCTGGGCAATTCCACCCCAACCAAAACACCATCCCCAAGCCTCGGTGTACCTCTCCCTGCATCTCCCGGAGCCGTTAGCTGTCCTCAGCCTCGCTGTAACCTCACTCTATCCAGACTGTTTACAGACATTTTATCGAGGTGCACCAGGTGTGGATGCGGTTACCGACTTTGAGACTGTTTACCTCATCCTCTCTTCTGCATCACATTGTCACCAGCTGTATGTAAAAATCAGATAATGATGGTACTTTGGTCACAGCCAGCTCAGCCTCTGCACCTTCCCCTCACACATGCACTGGAGGACGCGATGAATTTACAATCCTCACAGCAAACCACACACGAGCTGCTGCAATCAAATATCTGCCTTATCTATTTTTTTTGCTGAAGTAAATTACACTGAATTTTTTTTTACCCTTTTCAAAGCTGATACATAAATGACAGGATGTTGTTGAAGGAAAATATGAGCTTTCATAAGCTATTATTATTAGCACATGTGCACCTCTCTGCTGCTTTGATCTTACTGTAGGTTTGTGTTTATTCCTCCTGACTCTGTACCAACTGAACTCAAACCCGATGTCTGCTCCGATAGAGATCATGAACAATTACAGTTGGATTTGTTAGCCACAACACTGTGGAGCCAGAGCTATGGGATAATTACCAGGGTGACATTCGCCCGAATACACTATATATAGTTTTCCCAAGGTCCCTGGGCTGTGACAAGGTGTTTGCTGTGAAACAGAAGGGCGGTGATGTGTACTGAATAAGCGCTCTTTGATATTTCACATGTAAGTTAGAGCACGTTCAGGTTTTGTTTGCAGCGGAACCGTGCTGCTTCTATTGTTTTCTGAGCAGAAAAAAAAAAAAGCAGTGTTCAAAAAACCATTACAGGCTGCCTTAAGAATGGTGTCAAGGATTCACAGCCATCTCAGCTGGGTCAGTGATCAAAATAAGTTTATATATTATTACATATAGGGTTTTTAATACTTCAGCTGGCAATAAGAAGTCAATGTTGCTGCAGAAAAGGAATTCCCAGGGTGGTTCTGCTTCGGTCATCAGGGAATCCTCTGCTGAGCTCCAATCCATAACACAACCCCAATCTCTCTGAAGGCAGAGGAATTGTAAAGAGCAGTTGGATGGGGCCCTGAGCAACTTCATCTCTTGGGTGGCATCCCTCCCTATGGCCAGGAGGATGGAATGAGAAGGTCTTTAAGGTCCTTTCTGACCCAAACTATACTGTGATTCTGGGATTCTGTGACTCCAGTCAGGCAGGATCCATTTGTGCCTGGTACTGTGCAGGCTTCAGCTGTAAAGGCAGCTGAAAACAACCACGTTTACCAAGGCAAATGGAAGCAATGAATTAAAGAGAATAAAGTAACAAGAATGTGACAGGTGTTTCTAGACATTGGCTTCATGCACAATTAAACAAAGATTTAAGCCAAGCCATGCTCTAACACATCAAGAGGCCATGGAAGGCAGCATGTGGGGACAAGCACTGCAGTGGTGGGAGACTCATGTTTGGAGGCTGGACTAAGTCTGTCCATCCTTCCCTGCATCTGTGGTAGTACAATCCCCTTTTTTGTCCCCATGGGGCACACAGAAATGCATTAAAAACACCCCTGCAAAATGGGGATTTCTAGAGCCCTGCTCAGCTCATTGATCCCCACAGTGCCCTACCAGTATTTGCAGCCCCAGCTATGCTGGTGGCATGTCAGGGCTTGTGCAAAGTGATGCCACAAAATCTCAGTGAATGCCACCAGGTTTGGTGGTGACACACAGGTGGTAGGTGGCTTGCAGTGCTGGCTGCAGGACCAGATGTTGTTTGTGTTGAACGGTGATGACAAACTGTGACAGCAGCATCAGGAGGCTGGAGAGAGCTATGGGAGAAATATACGAGGGAAAAAAGTACATCAAGGAACAAAGATGTTCTTGAGGAATGGGTCTGTGAAAATTCTAACCTGGTGAAAAGTGTTACTTATTCAACAAACAGAGTCAAAAATAACCACAGAGCCGACAGTTTTTGTAAAAGACAAGAAGCTCACAGAACTCTGAAAATTCCCCATCAGCCCTAACAACTGTGGAAAAGGAATTGGGAATGGCAGCAATCACAGGAGACAGTGGCTGCCAGCACTGCTGAGTGATATTTACATCAATGTCCTGCCAACAATACCATTACTGGATTATCAGGGTGGATTAAGCCTTTAGCCAATTACCCCGACTGGTAAATTGTAGATTGTCTAGACTTTTTCATGTTCAACAATATGCATGAAGTTTCTCTTTATCGCTACAGCATCACACGATGCTCCTGTGGGATGTAATCCTGTGCTTCCCCGGGAGGTTCAGGTGAGCCGTGCCTGCAGCTCCAGGTTGCCTTAGTGTGGCCCTGTGCACAGACAGATTTATTTCAGACAGGATTCTCATAAATTCAGAACGACTTCCAAATTTCTTGACTAGGAGATCAAAGAGGCAAGCATTTGCTTCATGCCATCTGGGGAGCTGCTCGACAGGGCAACGCAGTCTGGGGAGGGGGGAGGAGAAGGGAAAAAAGAAAGTCTTGGAGATTATGCCCTCAAAAACAAACTCAAATGCCACCCTCACATTAAAAAGCACTGGTTGGCAGTAACAATTAATTTCTTAACTGAAACCCGCCCAACTGTGTCCAAGTGTTTTAATTTGCCTATTGCTACAATATGCAAGGGAGCTGGCAGTAATGGATTTGCAATTAAAACTAAAACTGGCAAAGAAATCGCAAAGCTGGCAAAAGAGCTAATCTGCAAGCCATGATCACAAGATTACAAAGTGTTTATGAACATGCTAATTACCGAGCACATTGCTGAGAACGGCTTGTAGGAGAGAACACTGGGTTTGCGTGATCTAAATCCCTGGATCTGCGCGGCCAGCGCAGTCGGTGTTCTACCTACTTCCCACAGCTCCCAGGAGCCGGGGAACACGGGGAATTCCTGTGGTCCTGTGTGGAAGCAGGAAGAGGGACAAGGGACTGAGAGACAGAGGGTCCCTGTACCCTCCTGCATCACAGCAGGGGAAGCACAGACGGCAATTGCCTCTCGAGCAGGTAAATGCCAGTGGTCGCTGGGACTCAACCGGAATATGGAGACCATCAGTGTGAAATTAAAATCAGCCTGAATAAAATAGTGCCTTATTTACTTTCATCCTGCTATCTCTTGGCTTCATAAATAGTTATTCCAGCAGGTCCTGGACATTGCCGGTTGCAGAGCACATGGCCCATGCTGCAACCTCTAAGAGCAAACAGGCATCTACTGCCATGGGCATGAAACCTTCACAAATTACCTGCAAGGGACAGGATGGGAAGGGAAAAGGGCTTAAAAAGTGATCAAACATCCGTGCAAATAGCTCATAACAGCAAGTGACAGTGGTCAGGGGCACCGTGAAGAGCAATTTTGAACCACAGGAGAGCATTTCAAGGAGAAAACAGAGTGGAAGAGTAGTCCCAGAATAAAGGGCTGCTGGGAAAACTGAGATTCTTTAATATATAGGATTAAGGATTGCCAGTATCCTCAGGGAGGAAATGCAAATGGGGTTCAGACCATTTTTTCCATAAAAATTAGGAATGAGAAAGAATAGACTTTGAAGTTCAACATGTTAGCAAATGAAAGCAACAGCAAAGGAGACACAAAGAGAAAGCAAGCCCTGGACGCCTGGAATTATGTCTTAAACACTTGGTACCGAAAGACAGAACCTGAGGTGATGAGGAGACTTCCCTTAATGCCACGCACAGATCCCAGAAAATCTCTAGATTAGAAACTGCCCGAGAAAAAAAGTATTGCACAACCAAGGCAGGATGGAGTACAGCACCCAAATGTCTTCTTGTTTTATTAAACCAGACTGGGATGGATGATGAGGCTGTGCGGAGCACAGCGAGGAAGACATGATGGGTATGCCAGACTGCTCTTGGATGCATGGAGCAGGGAAAGGATTTCTGGATGGTTCTCTTTGCTCTATGAAATGGTGGCTCGAGTTGGCATAGAACTGACAGACATCTATGGAGATGTCAGAAATCCAATAGGCACCTCTGCAGAGATTTGCAGGGTTGGCTGCATTGATGGGCATCGACCATTCCCAACACTCCCAATGAAAGCCATGCAGTTAGTCCAGGCTGCACCGAGGTGGTGAAGGACCAGGAGGACACTGTAAGGACACACAGCAATTGTCATTGCTGGGTCTGCCCAAGGATGGATGGTCTTTGTGGTGACTCTTCAGAGGCATCAACGGTCTCACTCAGATCGGGGAGCTGGCTGGGATGGGCACTTTGTATTTGGCTGACAGTCATTTCAACCTGTGTACTTGGGCAAGGCAATTACAGAGTGAGTTCAACCCATCGTTACTGGTGGCCGTGGAATGCCATGTGTCAGGAAATGGCATCCGACCATCGCTGATGCTGATTAGCGCTATGGAGCTAATTGGTGCTACGGAAAGGGTGGTTCAAGGGAGAAGTGTTTGGAAATTAATTTATCCATGCCTGCCTCTAATGCACTGTCAAGCAGTTAATGTATGTTCAGATGGGGTAACTGAGTGCAACTTGGGAGTCCATGGCCTAGAGTAGTTGGTGCCTCAGGATAAAGCAAAGGTGAGATCACATTGGGTCCTTCAGACTATGAACACTGTGACTCTACAGCTGCTTGCTCCTTCCTCAAAGTGAGATGTGTGGACTCTAAAAGTTTAAAAATTATAACACAATCACAAAGTCTTCAGTTGTGCTTTTTTTTTCTTCTTTTAAAAATATATTTGAGAGAAATGTTTCCTAACATTGAGAAATTTGGTTAGCTCCTATGTGCTTTTTATCCAGCATCTAAGCCAGATTCTGCTTGTGCTGGGGTCTGCCATTCTGCCTCTTACAAGGAAAGCCCCAGATACAACTGTTGCCTATTTAAAGTCATCTACAAACCAGTTTAATAAAAGCTGACTGCATCTGCTTCCATGTTATTAGTTCTGCCCCAAAACTCTGTTCCTGGCAACACAATGTTCCACGCTAATGAGCCAAATCTTCCCCTCCCATGGCAGTACTCCTAAACCTCCACACCATTCAGTTCACAAAGTTACCACCCTGTTTTTCCCTCGGGGGAGGGAAGGATTGCAGCTGCAGAGGGGGTTCTTCAAATAATATGAAGGCCAAAGATCTGTGGGAAAATCTGCTCTCAGACAAATAGCACTTGGGGGCATCTGCAGAGAGAACCAGCCCCTCTTTACTTCTGTCTGGGTCCCACGTCCTTCTGGCAGCGGAGTTTTTTATGAACCAGGCTGCCATTAATCCCCTGCCAGTTCCTACACCCTACCATCCTCTGTGGGCAGACAGCACTGAGTGGGAGATAATGCTGCAGGGAAGTGGCATTGACTTCAGCTGGATTTTGTGGCCTCTTGGGAGGATTTCGACTCCGGGCAGTTATTTCTCACCCGCACCTGCTGCAAAAAGGAGGAATTTGGTGCAGATCAGGGCAACTTTTCTCAGCTCCTTTTCCAGTGAATTTTCACCCATTCTCGGCAATTTTCTTCCTGCAGCACTGAGCATGAGATAAACAGCGATTCGAGGTTATCGCGCTGGAGTGATGCTGCCCAGATTAAAGGGAAATCAGATAACTCATTACCTAACTGAAACTCGCTGCTAGACTTTTAGAGAGAAGCGATAACATCTGAGAGCTAGAGGACTCTGCTGCCCTGGCAGACACCCTGCAGCACCCCAGCTGAGCAGGGGGGCTGCACCCCGGCTCTCCCGCCTGGCTGCCTCCGCACCTGGGATGGGGAGATGCCTAAGGATGTGGAGATACTGGGATGCAGAGATGCAGATGCCCAGGATGGTGAGATGCAAAGACGTCCAGGACACATATTCAGAGATGCCCTGGATGCAGAGACACAGAGATACCTGGGATACCGAGATGCAGAAATGCCCAGAATGCAAAGAAGCGAGGCAGAGCCCCAGCCACCACAAACACATGTGGTTTTGGCCTCCACACACTCACACCTGGAGCCTCCAGTAAGGAAAATTTAGGCTTAGAAGTTGACATGGGTGCAATTGATGTCTTTCACATTCTACATGATGTGCTTGCAAAATCTGTCTTTGCCCTGTTGTGCCGAGTTTCCTCATGATTCTAAGAGTTGGACTGAACTCATCTGACCGCCTCCTCTCTTGCTTTCTGCTATAAACCTTTCTGCACCCCATGCGACAGCAGCATCTCCCTGGAAAAGTTTTCATCTGCTTCAGATTTTGCCTCAAGCCATTAACTGACAAACTGGCAGCGAACTACTGTTAAATGATTTCCTAGAGATTACTGTTTAAGTAAAAAAGGTTCCAAGATAAATAGACTGATTCTTCATGACAAAGTGTTTGAATTATGCATCCAGAGGTTTGGTACATGTGTTTAAAAGCTACGCTGTGTGATCCTGGAGGTTGTTCTCATCACCATATTACAAGTGGGTAAATAAATGACATTTGTTCCTGGTTTAATAACAATGATTCGTGTGTCATGTGTATTTCAGACAACATGCTGGACCATGCCATCATTGTTGCCATCCAGCTGATGCCACTCTATGAAATTATTGTTTAGGCTGAGAAGGTGATTTGTTTTTAAAGCAAGATGCCAGCTGCCTTGAAGGAGTTATGGTCTTACGGCCACCTGCAACTTCCTAAAAGATTATTAAATTGCAAGTTGTTTATGATCTTGAAGTAAGTGGTCTTCTAACCAGCGCAGGTTACTCTTTTAGGCTAGTCCTCCTCTGATCGTTTCTGAGACATCCCCTCTTGCAGCAGCCTGTGTGGGATTTTATGTTTTGTTTCAGTATCGACATTGCCGTGCCCTCCAAGCATCGCTTACACATGAAATGATAAAGCTCCTAATGCTCCTGGGGGAAACTGAGTCACAGAAAAACAAGATCCTCTGGGACTGGCAGCTGAAGCCAGGATAAAACCATGCTTCCTCTACCGTGGCCATGCACGGCAGTTACAAGACTATCCGGTTCCTCTGCTATAAAACTTGGTAACATGCCTCACTTCTTACCTGATTTTGAGAACATCCTGTGTTAACACATAAACAACTGGTGCTACTCATGTCTGTTTATTTGGCTATTTACACCGTCTGCCACAGCACCTGGTGCTCTCTGGTAAGAGGATCACTCGGCTCCCATATCAAACGAGCTCCCGGGGCGCAGGCAGGAGCGAGGCAGCTCCTGCCCACGGAAACAGCAACGTGCCCACCCCACAGTCAGGCATTTACCACTGGTTTCAGCAGGAAATTTGGATGAAGAGTGATGCTTTTGGATATGGGAGCTGATCTTTCAGGGATTCACTGCAGCCTGCCTCATCCATCACCATGCATTTATAAGCAGATCCATGTGCTAGATCTGTACAAATAGTGTACTGCATTTTGAAAACATTCCATTTTGCGAAGTTTGAATACATGCATGTAGTTATATACTCGTTCCAGTAAATGTCAATAGCCAAACAATTGGCACTAACATATCAGGTAATTTTCTGTACTCTTGAGTCAAGAAATTAAGTTTTCTGTACAACAGCTTTTGCATTCAAGTGCTGTCAGAAGTCCCAGCCAGGAACATTTGGTGCTTTTACCTGAATTCTGCTCCTAGCAGAAAAACCTGAGCTCACCAAAATAGTAAAAAACTGATGTTGCCAGATATAACCCCATTTTCAGCCACCCAATTAATTATGGAAAAGAGAAAAGCGCTTAAGCATGACACCAGCTTCGAGCCAGAAGCATTAAAACTTTTTAGCTTTTTCTAAACACCGCTGTCTGTTGCATTGTAAAAAGCAGGATGCCAAAAGGAGTCAAAATTTCTCAGCCCTCAGTTGGAAAGAGATCCTTCAATTACTGATGACTTCACATAGAAATTAATGCATTTACACTATAAAACTATTGCCTTGTCAAGGTGTTCCCATGTCCCCTATTCCAGCTGTTCTAGGGAGCTAAATCAGCAACAGCAAACCCACTTCCGTGATGTCATTTTACAGCATTTGATTCTTCAGAATTGTTAACAGCCTGCAAGAAATCAACTGACCAAGGTAAAAACTGATGAGCCTGTTTGCCTTGGAACAGGACCCCTGGCCAGGACAAGAGGCAAGAGCTGCCCTGCAGTTAAAACAACCTGGAACAACTGTACACCTCCCTGTAAATCCCTCGGAGTTGCATTGCTGCGCGAGTTCACGTCCTGCCCCACAATAACCAGAGCTACATCTGATTTGAATGAAACTTCAGACTTCATGATTTTCATGCCAACTATTTCAGAAGCAATGTCATTTTCTTCAACACCCTGTTATTTCACTTGCCATCTCCACAGATCCTGCTCCAGTTCCAGAAGCAAACTTATTTTGAGGATATAGACCATTTCCAAGTGGTTTTAGAAGGGCCACACACTTAAAATCCAGGACAGGCTTAAACCACAGACTTCAGGAACCCGAACCCTCAAGTGAAGGTGTTGATCTCCAGCACCATCATGTTACTTATAAAAGAAAAATGCAAACAAGAGATCAGCGCTGAAGATTCCAACGTTTTTCAGAAAACTATCCCTATAGTAATGCTTTCAAACAAATAACAAGCGAAAACCAAAACACAACAGCAATAAAACCAAATCTGATGAGCTCTTCAAAAAGATCTCGAGTGATATCAGCTGGCAGGACTCTGTTGTCTATCCCAGAGCTACGGCAGTTGATCCCAGCCAGGGCTTTGCTGTGAACACACCGAAGGCAGGAGGCTGCAGCCTTTCATATTCCAAAACAAAAGCCAAGTTCTGATCACTGGGACAAGGAAGAAATTTTTTGTTGTGGATACATTACTGTGTAATTACTGCAGATTTCATTTACTTTCTTTTGAATACTACACCAGATACAAAGGCTGTATAGATGTGGCAGCTTCTTGTGTTATTATCTAATGCTCTAGGTTTACATTTTAACAGTTAGTTCCCCAAAATTGCAGGAAAAAAACTCATATATTTCCCTGCTGGGAGACAGGGAAATACAACTGATACTGCCAACCACTGTCAAAATGAGAGCAAGGAAAGAGTTTCACATAAAATCTAAAAAAAAAACAAAAAAGAAAATAAAAAGAGTACCCATATTCTCAATAAAATCAAGGTTAGAAAAATGGGAATAAGATCAGAAATTAATGCCCCTGGGTAAAGGACTATCCATGGGATGAGATGTAAAATTCCATAAAGCACAAATGTTGCTAATATTTAAAAGTCAAAGCTTTCCATGGGTGTGCATGCATAGAGATGTCAACACAACTATTTATGATCATCGAAATTGCTACTAGCCTGCATCCACTCTGAATGGCTATTTTTAGGACCTGGCCTTTCATGTGGTATAATGATGTAGATTTTACAAGAGCATTTATAATGTGTTTCATATGGTGTACAGTCCTGGAGAAATTGCTTTGTATCAGAGAAAGTAAAACAAAAAGATTTGGATGTTTATTTAATTTTTCTAAAATTTTATTTCTTATTTTATGTTATTGCTTCTGGTTTCAATTTTGGGTTAATATGCATACTTAGTTTATCTATTTATTTAATTTATCTAAGCACTCCAAGGAATACTCAGCACAGCATGATGCAATCTTGCAAAACATCACTTGGATTTCTAAATCCATATATTTTTTTGGATGGTGGGATTCCAAATCTGGCAATGCCACAGTCTGTAAGCTATAGCGAGAAGCCAAAGCTCAAAGGCCAATTTTTGACCTGGGGTTTGGTGGTGTCAGGGGTTGTGCTGTGTCTCCCATTTAGAATCCAAAGACAGCAATTCCTCCTCACTATCCCAACTCCCACACCAGTAATTCCAGGGCAGCACATAATGAGAATCACCTCATCAGCCTCTCCATACTAAGAACAACAAATTTTCATGTGGTAGATCTTACAAAGGTTTATTTCCTAAACATGAAAGCAATCTCCGCAGTGCCATATCCTCAGCGTCAGAATAAAAATTCCACATTTCTGATCCTTTCTCAGCATTTTGCTGCAGAGTCTCTTCCCAGTGACTCAAAAAGTCTTTTCCCAAGTGCCTTTATAATCACAGCCCCCTTGCACCCAGTCAAACACACTTTATGACCTTGGGATTTCACATTTTACTTTTGTGTGGGTCCTGTCAGAGCAGAACCTCAGTTTACACTCATCTACCCTACTCCTCAGAGCAAACTACGGCAGAAAACAAATTCAATACAGAGCAGACAAGCTAAATCACTTTAAAAAAAAAAAAAAGTCTTATTTTGGTCAGTCTGTGATTACTATGTAGCTCCTCAAGGCAGATGTGTACTTTGTATATTACAGTTCCAGATTTTTCAATGGAACAAAGGAGATACTGTTGAGATCTTTTTTTGCCTATCATTTAATCAAATGCAAAGTTGTTATAACCAGAGGGGAAAAGTGCTCTAGATTCTAGTATCCAGTTTACTTTGGTTTCAAAAACTTACCACAGCATTGTTGAGTTTATTGTTTTCTTTCAGAAAATACTAATTTCGGGACCCCGTGAAACACAATGAAGGAGATTCTTCTCATGGCAGCTGAGCTGTGTTTAGCACAGAGGTGGTGAACGGGAGAGGAGCAGTGGTTTAACGCCACTTTGGTGACCTCTTGCCCAGCACCTCCAGCCAGCAGGATGCTCTGGATGGGGACAGCTGATTTCATCACGTCTTGCTAACCCTTTTACTAACCAAGTGTCCTACTTTCTCCATGAAACCACTTCACAGAGGGGGTGGTGGTGGAAGAGTTCTTCATTGGGAATGGTCATAAACAGTAAGTCCAGAGAAAGGCAATGGAGCTGATGAAAAGTCTGGAGCACAAGTCTGATGAGGAGCAGCTGAGGGAGATTGCGGGGGGCTCAGCCTGGAGAAAAGGATGCTCAGGGGAGAGCTCCTTGCTGTCTAAAACTACCTGAAAGGAGGGTACAGCCAGGTGTGGAGGGGCTTCAGTCTTTTTTCCCAAGTAAGAGGCAATAGGACGAGGCAAAGGCCTCAAGTTGCACCACGGGGACATTCAGATTGGATGGCTGGGAAAATTTCTTCACTGAAGAAGCTGACAAGTCCTGGCATAGGCTGTTCAGGAAGTGGTGGAGTCACTACTCCTGAAGAGATTTAGACGATGTGTAGATGTGGTACTTGGGGACATGTTTTAGTGGTAGCTTTGTCAGTGCTGGGTTAAAGACTGGACTCAATGATCTTAGAGGGCTTTTCCAGCACAAATGACTTCATGATCCTAAATTATAAAGACTTATAGGCAAAAACCAGTGACAGAGCAGTGCTAAATTGCTCTTTAAGGAGGTGAAGGTAAGAGCTCTTTGTCCAAGATAACCCACCAAGAAAAAGATCCTGCTGTAACCAAGCCTTAAAGGCACGTGGTGTTGCAAACCTTTCCTTTATGAAACAGTCAGTGGGTTTGTGAGCCACCAGCATGTGCTGAACTGGCAGTCTCATGATGAGAACAAGACCACAGAGGGCTTGGTCCAGACTTTACAAGTTCTTTGGACATTCACCCCATGAAACACACGCACTGCCTGGGGCCTGGAGAGAGCTGTGCTCTCTCAGACAGACCACTGGACAAGCCAGCAGACAGAACAGGCACCTGGTCTTTACTGATTCAGCTAGTTTAAAACTGGAAACTAGGAAGTGAACAGCTCTGTATCCTGTATCCAAGCCTCTGAGTCACCTGTTTGCCTATCAAACCTTTGTTTCTTCCTCCAGACACAGAGACTAATGAGCAAGTATCTTGTTATAGCCTTTTTTTTGAAGAGAGATTCAAAGTACAGCAATGAAAGAGCCTAGAGGGGGGACTCACACATCCCCGCTTGGCACCAGCCTGGGATTTGATCAGGCTGAGAAGCTTTCCCTGCTGCAGTGGCTCTGCAAAGAGTTCAGGAAGCAACTTGTACCTACTCTCCTATTGCTGTGCCCTCCACCCACCACTGGTAAATGATGAGGTAAGAGCATGTGTACATCAGGCTGGCAGAGATGCTGACATAAGCCATCTGCTGGCTCCCCAGTCAGTGAGGTGGAATGGCAAAGGCATGGGAAACCAAGGGCCCTGAGCAACCTGGAACAGTGGCTGGTATCCCTGCCCATGGCAGGGGGTTGGAATGTGATGATCTTTAAGGTCCCTTCCAACTCAAACCATTTTGTGTTTCTATGAAATGAGCAGCAAACAGGAAAGGGAGCTGAAGCAGCTGTGGCCAAAGCCTTGGAGGGGTGGGATAAAGAGAAGCTCCCACAGTGGCCATGCCTTCAAGAAGGCAGTTTTGGCACCTAGACCCTGTTGAAATCAATGGAACACACAAGGGAAGATAATCCTTGAGGATTTGTTGAGGAAATTGTGGATTACACATGGTGCAGGAGATTTTAGTAAGTGAAGAGCAGCACATGTCTGACTATTGTTCACCCAAACCCACTCTGTCCAGCTCAGCCTCCCTGCAAGAGTAACAATGCTCACAAGTGCTCAGGTCCTTCCTCACCTTCTCTGTGGTGAATTGGCAAGGGAGCTCAAAGGCCAACCCATAGGAAACAAAGACTAAATTTGGTCTTGATGAATCGTGGCCAAAAGGCAGATAAAGAAATGCAGATGTGAAGTTAATGGCAAGCTGTAGATGCTTCCTCAAAAGTGTTGATGTTTCTCAGCACCAGGCTCTGCTCTGCCCATAACCACCATGCCATGTACACACAGACACACACAGTCCACACCAGATTGCCATCTTAGGTGTGCAGCTCACACCAACCCATATCCCAAAATCCTGCTTCCCTTGCAGATCACGCTACAGATAGAGAGGGTTCAGCCTGTGATTAGGATCTGGCCCTGTGCAGAAGATCTCTGACAATAGGCAAGAGAGTCATCCCTCCGGAGGCAGCAATGTCTGTTTAGTCACAGAACACACGCCGTGTTACTGGACCGGGTACCTCGCCAGAGCAAATGCCAGCACACCCCATTGCATGGATTAGCCAGGGTTTTTATCCCAGTGCAGGAATTTAATGGTGCCAATAGAGTCATGGCATGAGAGGGACCACAAGCTGTGAGGCAACACACGAGTGAGCACATTGCAGAGTTCCTCCTGCTCCCCCTTCTCTCAATTACAGCTTTGGATACCAGACCAGCTATGCACTTTTCATCTTGGACATGCCATGTGCCACTCAAACCCAAATCACTTTGTTCTTCACAGCTAAAATTTCAAAACCACTAATCATTAACATGGATGAGCTTCGGGAACTTGAGTTGATGTTAAGTTTTTTGCTTTTCTCTCCAGATTCTCAACCGGTCAAGCCCATAAAATTTCACACACAGCAATGGTTGGAAATTTGCAGGAACAGTGCCTTTACCATACACATCTCATAGCAACTCCCTGCCAACAAAGCATCCCATGCCTGGGAAGCCAGTTCCAGGGTAGCCTGTGAAGGAATCCCAGTGGGAGACCAGATATTGTTGAACTGTCTGGATCACGTGCACACTTATTCACATGCACAGATTTACATAAAACTTGCTTTTGTTTCCCTGTGACATTTTGCTTTCTCTTTTTTTCATTCCAAACAATTTTAAAAATAAGGTTATATTAGACCACACACATCCAGTGCTGTATCATGTCGCTGCTTCTTAAGCAGAACTCTCTAATTTATTTCAAAGGGAAGTTCTGCTTCAAAATTGAGGGTGTGATATGAACTCAGAAATTAACACAAGAATTTTCCTTGGGGGAAACCAAGACTGAATCAGACATGCAATAAATGACCTCGTAAGCCCTGTGCCTTGGTACATCCACGTATCCAAAACTGTGTTTTAACATAAAACATTATTTTCAATATTATCTTATTTCAAGCTAGGTAGAAGAGCTGAAAGAAGTGGATTTGCTTTGGTCAGGAGGGAACAAATTACTCATCTGTCTGTCTGCCAGGAGGTCCATGGGCAGCACCGCACTCCTAACGCCGTGTGCCGGGAATGTAAGAATTCACGGGGACAGGGAACCATCCCGGCGAGCCCCGCAGTGCGAGCCCTGCTGCCAGGGAACCCGGCTGGGATGCTGCTCTCCCACAGCAGCAGGCACTGCTGGGAACACACAGAGCTACTGCTGGCTCCCAGCTGCCTTCCTTCCTCCCTCCACACACAACATCTGGAGAGGGATGCAGGAGCCCTCTCACAGCGACAAATCCCCATCGCACGGTGACTCCAGGGAGTTTTCCCGCTGGTTTCAACAAGATCAGAACCCAACACAGGAAAAAGCAATACTAAACTATTGCCCTGACAGTGCAAGTCAGGACAGAGAGGCAGAGAAACAGCTGAGCTGCAGATTTCCTTCTGCCAGCTGCTGTGGGGGCCACAGTCTCGTCCTGCAGAGGGACGGAGCAGCCTTGGGGAAGGGGATGCAGCAGAAGCAGCCATGTCCTGCACCTCAGCTGCTGCTGCTTCAGCTTCTGTCCAGTGAAAAGCAGCCCTAGACTGTAGCTCCGTGCTTTTTTGACCTCGTGTTAGACGTTTGGGCCCTGTGGCCCTAGGCCAGCAGTAACTGCACTTTCATCTTGCCCTGCCCAAGGGGACATTTCATACCCTCTGAACAAGCTCAAGGAGCACAGCGGACCACACGGACCAGGCTCTGAAAAGCCACATTATTTGTGAGTCCTGCTGTCTTATTTAGGGACTTCAGCTGTGAAGGGCTTGGGGAGGTACCCCCATTCTTCCGCTCCCATGTAAGCTCTGGTTTGACAACTTAGTAATTAAGAAAATGAGGTAGTGTCTGTTTTCCAAAGAAAAAGAGGCTCTTGAACTTCTGTTTCTCACACAGACAGAAAGTCCAGTGCCTCAGCTTTACATGCAGAACATTTTGATCCTGTTTTTACACTCCTCACACACTCACCAAACACATCTGAAGTACACAGAAGGTGTGAGGAGCTCCTCTCAATCTCTCCCATCAATGGGAGCAGGGAGACCTCGTGCCCTATATACCGGGCAGCATGGCTCATTCCCCTATTTTATAAACCTATTTACAAAAAGAACTTAAAGGAACTTACAAGAGCTCCTTTTACCATTTAACTACCACATAGTACAAGATATAACAATGTTCAGAAAACCCCCTCAGGTCTAAACTCAATTATACAACTGTAGCAAGAAAAATATTTTAATCTGATCAAAGTGTTAACATGTTTGACCATGTCTGACCTCTAATGTTTGTAACCACCTAAAAGGCTGCTGTTCTTACTAAGGATGTACCTTAATTTGATTTAAAGTCATTTGTACTATTTAAAAAAGGATATAGTTTTATGATTTTATATTTAATTTAGGAAAACAGTTCCTCAACTTGTTCATATTCTTTGGAAGTTTCTTACAGATTTTTAACCCATAAGTCCTATATATTTCACTCTGGGAAAAGCTGGACCTTGCATAAGATGGGATAAAGTGGAGCCATGAACGACCACACACACAACACCTGAGAGCCAGGTGAAAGATGGCTCTCCTGGGGCCTTGCAGAGTGTCAGGATTTCAGATGCACACACAGACTATGCCAAGATGCTCTTAAACACCCTTGACTGAGTGTGCCCTCCCCAGCCTGGCAGCTCCCAGAACAAGGGACACCTGGGCTCAGCCCTCTGCCTTGTCCTCGGCTCCAGAAGCGCCTTCACCCTGCCCACGCCCCCAGCGACAGCTCTGCTGCCAGTCCAGGAAACCTGTGCCTGCCCAAACCAGCAGCACTCCAGCTGAATCATCCCACACTGGCATTTGCCACCTTCAGCCAAGGAGGGCCACCCTGCTGCAGGGAGCTCCTGCCACCCTCTCTGCTGCTGGCCCTCCAGGGAGCATCAGCTGGGCTTGGCCTGGCTGCTGATGGCAAGTACCCAGCCATCTTCAGAGCATCACTCTGGAGTGGCAGCAGAGCACATAAATAACATGGCTGGGTCTGTTTTGGTAAAAAGAGGCAATTTTGGCTGGGAGATGTGGAGACCTGAGCAGGATGCTCGGGTGAGCAGCATAACAGTTAGTGGCTACAAACACCTTGGGGGAAACAAAGCAAAAGTGGTGCTGCTGACAAAATCAGAAAGAAAATAGGAAAGCAGCACCCCAGTACTGCTGGTAGCAACACACCCAGCCAGGCAGGCGCTGGAGCCAGCCCAGAGCCACTCGTAGCTCCCTCTCAGGGTTCGTGGGGAGCCCACTGAAAAAAATGTGGTTTTACAGAGCGTTGCAGGGCAGGGGTTCAGCCCCAGCCTTGATGCCAGCTGCTCTGAATCTTTCAGGGAGTTATACTCTGTTTTCAATCAGGTAAATTACTGTTTTCAATGTAAAGCCCTGACAGTTTGCCAAAGTACTCCTGGCTTAATTTTTTAATTGATTTTTTTTTTTAAGATTCTAAAATTAATCCTACTTGCAAACAACTGTTTCCAGGAAGCCTCATTAACCAAAATACAATCTCCACTATCAAGTGCTCGCATGATTGTGATACGTAATCCTATTCACTCACACAACCCTCCTCCCTGACTCTACCTGTGCTAAAGTGTTAATTAAACACACTTTTATGGATGGTTAAGTATCTGCAATCTTTGGTCACTGATCTGACCTCCTCGATTATTGGAAGCAGCCACCAGATTATAGCCCACACTTTATATAACGCACACAGCAGCAATAAATCTATATGAGAGCAATCCATAATTTACCATGATAATCCTTGCACAGTCAATAGAAATATAAGACAAAATTGCCAGAATAATATATTGAAATAGTTATTGTAATAAGTTGAAAAAACTGCAAGACTAGCCTTCATGAGGAAGAAATCTTCCCCTGTCTGCCAGGTTTTTAACTGAAAACATCAAATCAGCTCTTCATAAACCATGGCAGGATCCAAACAGGCCTAAAGGAAGCTGTTTGAGGCTCTGGATGATTTTGATGGCTCTCAAGGGGATGAGATCTTTCCTTCTCTGCTGCTTCTATCTTCTCCCCTTCAAGTTCTGCACAGTCCATTTGCTCCTGTCTGCTGCTCTGACAGCAACTGCTTGGATTTTATTCTGTTATCAAGGGAAAAGGTGATTCCTAAACCACAATCTACTTTATAGCCTAGCTTCTGATAGATAGGCTATTGCACTTTGCTGTCCATCTAGAAAGAGTTTAAGATTAAAAGAAATATTCCACCATAGCAAAAAGATGCTTGACTAAGGTAACTCTGGACTTACCCAAATTCTGTCTCAGGGAGCAAATTAAGTGTGTTTACATAAGACAAATTTAAAAACATTTAAAGTTTATCAGGAAGAGAACAGCTTAATATTTTGGGGAATGAGGGGGATACCTGGTACCGGGATAAGGTGGGAAGCACCAGAAGAAATGCTTATTTGGGTTACAACAATGTAAGCATGCCCTGCCCTGCAAACACATCTTTTCTTCCTGTAAACTGAAGGAAGACTTAAAAATTTAGGGATAGATCCTTGATATCTGCAAACTTCAGCACAGTTCCAGCAGTCTGCAGCCGGGAAAACTGAATCTCCTAGGAAAAGCTGTGTGGGGTACAGGCAGGCTCATGCAGGGACCTGTCTCCTGCTACCCAGGCCAGCTGGGTCAGGTGTGAGGGTACGGCACTGATTTTCACAAATAATTCTAAGTTTCATACTCCACAATCCATCCATTTTTTGTAACACCGGTTTGACATCCTACCCCTCTTGTGAACAAATGACTGGAACTAAGGACAGGTTTACATACTCTTTTAAACTTTATCCCTTTAAAGGTTAAAACCTGGACCTGAAATAAACCAAATTTCATTCTGTCCTCACTTGCTGATGGCTAATGCGGAACAATGTCTGAAACAAACGCAGCAGTGCCGGCTCCCAGGAGTGACACCAGCATCGACTGCCTGCTGCAATGTCAGGACATTATTTTCTGAAGTTCTGATCGAGATGGTGACAGAAAAAACTACCTTTTGTAAAGAAGACTTTAGTTTAATCATTCAGATAGCAAAACTTAAACACGAGAACATACAGAATTACTAAAGCTGATTTAAACTGAGAGGGGAAAACTTTCCAGGAGAAAGATGGAAACAGTCCTCCAGCGGCACAAAGCCTTTTCCTAAAAACCTCTATTGCCATTTTAGAAGCACAAGATCCATTTTCTGGGCCATCATCCACAACAGAGCCCTAACACACAAGCTCAGCTGCGAGACATATCCCTGAACACAAACACAAAGACCAGGAGCTGCTCCCTCCAAAGCCCGTGACCCAGAAAAAGGAAGGGACACTCTTCCATGAGATATTAGGATTTGACTCCTGGAAGAGTAAAGCCAAACCTAGAGGATGAGGAGACTGGAAAAGCAGCTCCTCCAGCAAACTCAGAGCGAAGCAGGCGCTTCCTGCGGAGCAACTCTTCCCCCTTCCCACTGCTTTTCCTTTTGGCTTGGACAGAACAGTGTCCAGCTATTTCAGAAACTGGGCTCCAGTTTGTCAGGAAAAAAACATGTGTAGGTGCCTGCACAATACCTGCAACATATTTCAGCAGTGAAAGAGGCCACAAAACTTCTCCACAAGGAGAGGAGGAACTCACCAGAGGTGACATAGATCCATTGGGCAGATACGGATCTGAGAGCATCAGGAAAGGGTAACCAGAATAGGCAGATCCTTTATACATCCCTGGGTCCTGATGTTTCATACCTGCTGAAACCAATGTTCCCTGTCAAAATTTGTCTTACGACAGGTGACTCCTCTGCCTGTCAGGGGTCCCAAAGAGGTTACAGCATCTTGTGGGAGTCTTTTTGTCCCATACTCCTCAGAGAAGTGTTGGGGAGTGCCAGGGTCCCCCATGGGTGCAGGCTCCCACAGTGGGGACACTGAGAAGCCTCGGTGCTGTCAGGAGTAGCTTTCCCGCCGGGGGCTGTGGTGACCAGGCTAGCATCCCTCACTCCCAGGGGTGTCAGGGTGATGGGCTGGGGAACCGGGGGCTCAAGCACTAGATGGGGCGCACTGAGGAAGACCAGCAGGTACCGGGAATGGGGAAAGGGGGACACACAGAAACACGCGGAGGTTGCTGTGACTAACCATCATCCATGTGGTCCGGGAGCTTCTCCTGGTACACCCTCTGCGGATCCTGCACTCGCCGGAGGGCCTGCACGGGGAGGAGAGAGAGGGGCAGCGCGGGGGCGTGGGGCGGGGGCCGC
>VXBC01009447.1:1717275-1741136 GCA_013399945.1 Ploceus nigricollis
GCCCGGTCCGACTGCGAGCGCGGCGGCGCGGCGGGCGAGCGCTGCGACATCAAAGCGGCCGCCGGGTGATTGGCAGCGCCGGGGCGGGGCCGGGGGCGGGCACACACAGGGACACACGGACACACAGACACAGGCAGAGGCGCGCACACGCGTACGAGCACACAGAGACACACGCGGACACGGCACACTGACACACACGCTGCGACGCCAAGTCCCTGCATTAAAGGCACAGCCAGCCCGACGCTGTCCCCCCGACCGCGCTACAACGGGGTGACCCCCTCCCGGCCCGGCTGTGGGGGTGCGGGGTGGCCCGAGGGTGGGCAGCATCGGGGGCTTGGTGCAGCCCCGGGTGTGTGTGCACATCTGTGACACACATGGGTATGCACACGCATCTCTGCTCGCACATCTGCGCACACACCTGCGCCTACCTGTGTGCACACATGCCTGTACACACGGAGGCGCCTGCACACACATCTGAGCACACACGCACACGGCCCGTGCGCATCTGTGCCCATCCACATTCCTGCACACACACTTCTGCACTCGCACCGTGGCACAAGCTCGCCTGCAGCCACTCCTGCATGCCCACAGCTGAGCAGGCACCTGCACACGTCGGTGCTTCCTCACACACACGGCTGCGGGCGCACAGCTCACACACATCCACACTGACATGTGTGCACACACATCAGCTCGAGTCGGGGTCTGCACGGCCCCACACACGTCTCTGCAGGGGTGTGTGTACAGCTACACACACCTGTGTGCACACACAGCACACACAGCTGCACATCTGGCACACACGAGCACACACAGCCGCACACGGCAGTGGGATCCACGCACAGCCCCATACCCCAGATACACCGGCACAAAAGAACACGTAACTGCACACATCAGCACACACAGGCATCTGTACACGCACATCTGCACACACAAACAAACACACCTGCAATGCTCACATGCACCTATGAATCTACAAGCACAGATCAGCAGCAATGACTAAACGTAGAGGACAGAAGGCCGGACATGGTACTGCTGACACACGTCAGCACATGTGTGTGCACAGACACGTCAGCTCACGTGAGAACACACCAACACGAGTGTGCACACACTGAGACCTCAGGACATGTGTGTGTGTGCACAGAGACATACACGAGCAGACACACGTGTACACAGCAGGACATCAGGATGTGTCTGTGTGCACACAGAGACACCTCAGCACGTGTATGTGTGCGCTGAAACTCATCGGGATGTGTGTACAAACACACACTGCAGGACTCGTGTGTGTGCGCAGGCAGGCAGATGTGAGCACACACACACACACTGAGACACAACAGGGCGCGTGTGTCCGAGCACAGGCACACACAGCACACGTGTGTACCCACACACACACACACGCACGCCCACAAGAGCTGCCCATTCCCAGCTGTGGGTGCAGACACGCCCGTGCCACACGTGGGTGCCCCTGGCCACCCGCCGTGCGCGCCGGGCACGGGCGGTGCTGCCGCCACCGCGCCCTCGGCCCCTTCGCAGCACAGACGTGACGTGGGGTGGCAGAAAATTATTAGTATTCCTGCCTGGCCCCGAGGGTCAGGAAACAAGAAATTACCATCTTCGCAGCCCATTTCGAAGGCACTAGACACTTGTGTGTCGGCGTCGGAGGGTTTTTTAAGCAGTTCCCATGGAAAAGGAAACTCCTCATCTCTTCTGATCACACACGACAGGTCCTGTGCATGTCTCCAGTAGCTTAAAACAACACACCGATATTTATTTTCCTTAATTAAGATTGCACAAGATAGCCCTGGGTCCTGGAGACTTTGCTACAGACTGTAATGACGCCATGTAAATTGTTTTTTATGACCCAATATACAACATATTGTCACATTCAGCCCTTGAATAGGAAGCTAAAAATCTTGGTCCCTATTTTTCTTGTTAATTAGGGTATTATTACTAGGGATATAATCTCATTACTTTTTGGGGAGGAGAAGAACTAGTTGGAGCCACTTTGAAAAGTACTTGAATATATTTAAATGGAGCAAAATCTGTCTTTCTGCTAATTGCTGATTTTGCATGACATAGAATTATTGTTCTGATTTCGGGGCACAGTTGATGCTGGGCTGAAGAAGATGGGAAGGATGCTGTTTGCTTTTTTCCTGCTTAGTTTTCTCCTTCAAATGAATGAGCTGCCCCATAGGAAACTCCACTGGCAAATTTCCATTCTTTTAAACATCCCAAAAATAAAACAAGATGCAGCCACTTTGAGGAATAATGATTTGAATGAAATATTTGCTACTTTAAGATTTTTTTTCCTTCTTCTTTCAGATGATCCTCTTGTTTTGCATGTGAAAAAAATCGTCTGAGATTTACAGCCCTCCCAAATGGAGATAAAGCCTTGGCAATGAGTTGGAAACCTGTTGTAATCTGTGATCCAGGAAACAAAGAGCCTCATTAATGCAGAGACTTTGGTGAGCCTTTGATGTTAGCTAGCATAGCATTCACTCTCAGTTCCATTTGCATTTAAACATTCATAAAAACATCATCTCTGCTTCCTTTGCCTTAAGCAATTTAGGAGTAAAGTATAGCTTCTATTTAAAGAAACCCACTGTGGTGAGGCTTAGAATACAAATATCACATAATCTTCAAGCAGAGCAAATATTTTATCCTACATTTCTGGTGGGCACATTTAATAATATTATATGTAAGACCCAAAATAAAACATCCTTCTTATTTTCATTAACCTTACACCACATACTCGAGTCAAAAGAGAAAATGGGCCTTGTTAATTCTAAATATACTACATACCAATTTGTGGAAGGAAGAGAATCCACAGGATTTTACACTATTGACAAGAGCTGAATTTTTGAAAACTGCATGCCTACAGCAAGGTGCCTAAATCTGTGTTTAGGCATACAACACTAAAAACTGTGAACAAGGTCAGGTTTATATATATGTATCTATATATTTCTGGACTGCAGAATCTACATCCTGGTTTGAAAATGGAAGAGAAAAAGGTTGTTTTATTTTTTATTTTTATTGTTAACAGAATCAGAGAAGTAAAATGCAAAAAAAAAAAAAAAAACCCCCCAACCCCCCCCCCCCAAAAAAAAAAAAAAAAACCCCCACACCCCCCCCCCCTCAAAAAAAAAACAAAAAAAAAAAAACAAACCCCAACATGTGAGATTTTCTTCCAAGAGAAGACATTGTTGCTCCCAGATGGCATCTTGAGGGAATGGCAGTATGTGGGGAATTTGAGGAATCACTTAGAAAGCAAAGGCCTGTCCATCTTATTATCTTCAGAAGTATTATTCCCCAACACACCTAGGGGAAGTGGAACAGTACAGAAAATACTGGAGTTGGCTTGTCTTGATATGTGGAAATATTCAGCTGGGATTGTCCATATTTCCTGTACCTTTAAAAATAACCAAGCAATGGAAACTGACCCCGTGGCACATTGGGAGTTCTTGATATTCCCCCTCTTACGAGCAAATACAAGAAAATCTTTAGGTTTGGTGCCATGAGTCAGTGCAGCCTGACTGGTGTTTGAAGCATTATAAGCAAGTTTCCTATATGATGAATATCCAAAATTAAAAACTGAAATGGAAAACACTTAAAACCAACTTTACCTTGGATAAAATATTTCTGGAGCTGGATCAAAGGAAAACAAAAAGCCTGGCTTACTTGTCAGATCATATCTGCACTGAACTTCAAGGTTTGATTTGTATTATTTACATGGAAAAGGTCCCAAGAAACCAATTTGGCACTAAATATCTTCATTACGTTTTTTCGCTTGTATGGGTGATTAAATCAATCTAGGGTTCCTGTTTTAATTTTTTTTGAAAGGTGCAGCCATCTGTGAATTGAGGAACTTTTCTGATGTCATCTTTGTGCTTCAGACATACTTTCCCGCCCTCCTTTTAATTTTTTTTTAATAAGGAAACTTTTAAAGGAGCATGTTTGCTTCACTATTAGAGTTTCTAGCTGTCCTTCCAGTAACTGTTCAGAATTAAGGGTATATAGTAACTTTTTAGAACATTTTAACTGTAACACCTGCAGGTAACAGTAAACCAGATTAAAATATAACCAAGTCTGTCTGTTAGTCTGCCTGTTCCTCATCCTGCATTTATCAACATGTTCCCTGAATGCTGTGTGTGAAACTCAGCACATGTATTTTGTACCATGCTATGCACAGCAGCACTCTGTGGTTTTACACGTTAGAGTAAGTGAAGCCTCTCCTTTACAGTCAGTGTAAATGTTGCCACTGACTTCTCCTAAACTAGGGTTCCACCTTCTGTGCTTTAAAAGGGCCTTCCTTGGATTTATTTAATTTAGGGGATTTTTAAAATCTATTTTTTTTGTTTGTTTGTTTGAATTGATCAGTTTGGAGTAGCTCACATTTTACTGTCTGGACACATTTTGTCCTCGCACACAAGTTCATTTAACGTGGGTAAGGGACACATCTACCCCAGCAGGTTAAACATCCTACATCAGCTTTCCTATTTAATTGTATTTGCAGCAAACATGTTTCCCTGATGTGCATATACAAATCCAAATATGCTTTAATTTAAACCCAGATTTGTTTCAGCATTTTTTTTTCTTTTTCTATTTTGATAGCCTATTAATCAGTTCTCCACTAGCAGAAGAGCCTTTTAAATATTTACCATCCTTTTGGAGAAAAACACTTGCACAACCATCCCATAAGGATGGCTTGACTGATAGATTGGCAGTGCCAACGTTTCAGATGAGACGGATGAAAACTCCTGTGCGGGATTCCAGCTGGGAGCAGGAGCTCCTGGAGGACAGGCTGGTACCAGCTGAACTAATCCTGGCAAGTGACCAGCGTAAATCAGGCCACTGAAAGCTCTGTTTTGCCCAAAGGGGTTTACATTGGTGTAATTACCTCAGCATAGTCATAGCAGGAACACTTCCTTAGTCTAGACAAGCTCTAATACGTAAAATAGATCTATCGTTTGCAACTGGAACATCCCGACCCAGCTGAGGCCAGGGACGAGGCTCGTGTTCTCCTTTCCTTGGCTGCTGTGTGCCCAGGTGTAGCAGGATTTGGGGCTGGGCTGGAGCATCCTCCAGGTTGTTTGGTCTGTGACAGAAAAAAGGGTCAAGCAGTGGCTCAGCCATTTCCTGACTGGATTAATTCTTAATCTTGAGGGATTTTAAGTGTTTATTTGACTTCATGCATTGATCTAAATGTACTTAAAGGATTCCCTGACAGCTGCCAGAAGTTTGCTTTTAAACTACCAACAGAAAATTGACTCCCTGACACTGCAATATTTGAGTTGCTTTTGAATATCTACATGCTTTTCTGGAAATGCTTCCAGCTGCTAGGACTGAAGACTCCATTTTTCCCCTTTGGGAGTCAAGTAGCAAAGGTAGTGCAGACTGCTGACTGGGGCCAGCATCCTGCTTTCTCCAGGAAAAGACGATAATCTCTCTCAAAAGACTTCATCAGATGTCAAAAGCCATAGTGTGAAATCCATTTTGGAGCCTGTGATCTTTGGATCACTCCCTGTGTGTACGGCACAATGTGGCACAAGCCATCATCAACTCTACCAGTTTTTGGTTTTTTACCCTCTGTTCTGATTTTATCAGGTTGTAAGACCATCTCTTCAGGCACATTTCACTTAACAAGTATTTTCTTTGTTCCTGATACCCATAACAGTTCAGATTATTAAAGGATTTTAAAAGACTAATCAATTTTTCACTCTGTGTGTTTTGTTCACCTCTTGCTGTTGGAACTGGACCAAGCAACTGGAATTGCATTTAATATTTCTTATTACTCTCACTGTCAGGTTCTCAGGCGCTTGCCCAATGCTGAAAGATCTGAGTTTCAAACAGGAAGGAACATGTTTATTTGTTTACAAAAACACTTTTCCAGGGCTGCATCCTGTGGCCACACAATCGTCCAAGGAGTCCCTGCTCCGATGACTCATGCCTCTAAATTAAAAGGATCCATGAAGACGGATTTGCAGAATCACACTCATTTCTTCCACAACAATTTTTACGTAAACTATAGGGAAAAGTATGTTGATTTTTTAGGTCTATAAAACTTGATTTTTTTACCAAACCAGGGTACAGGGCTGCTTTTTTGTCTTAAAGTGTTCTTTACATTTTAAGCAAATCCTTACAACCCGTTGGAAGTAGCCTCTTCCCATGCATTTGCTACAATTCACATGAAGTACACTTTGTCCTGGGATTCCTGTTTGAACACTGGATGGGACAAAGTACAGGAGAAATCCAAATATTGTCCTTTTAGCTCAGGCTCTGCTCAGACATGCTGTCCAGGCTGCAACTGAGCCTGGTTAAGAGGTGGTGATCCAGACCCATCTTCCAAATGCTTCTTCCCTTGTGTATCTCCCACCAAAGGTGTTCCATCAGACAGGGCAGTGTAATTTCCCACACAGGCACTCTCCAGCTTGCTTTAGTCTGAACGAGCTCATTTCTAAAGGACAGCTCTGGTGTTAAAAGAGTTAGTGGGGGAAAGTGGTGGAGTCACCATTCCTGGCACCTCCTGTTCAAAAGCCAGGTTAATGTGACACTTTGGAATATGATTTAGTGTGCATGGCAGTATTCAGTTGAAAGTTGTTCGTGATGATCTTGGAAGTATTTTCCAACCTTAATGATTCTGTGATTCTATGATTAATTTTGGAATTTTAGGAATTATTTGGAAAAATCTAGGTTAGGTAGATCAGAATGAGAATCATTGCTGACAATGGGGCTGGATGGCAGCAGTGAACTGCTGAAGTGAGTGGCAGACAGTGAAACTGGTTTTAGTTGTGGTGACCTGGGACATCTGAATGGAAAACTGCTCTCTCTGGACGCTTGGGAGGGCAGTAAAAGGAACAAGACCCAAACCAGAGGCTGCTTCCCCAAGAGGTACCTGCAGGGACTGGTGCTTCTGAGGAAAAGGGGAAAGGGTTGGCTGCAGCTCTCTCTGATCCTCACATTAGCACATCAAACTCGTGCAGAACAGGGCTGGAGGCTGTGGCAGCTCCTGCCTTACACGAACACCCATCTGAGTCCCACGGCAGGAAGCCCTCCCTGAGCCTTTGCAGCCTGACCAACTCCCCAGAGCCAGAGCCATGCAGAAAGAAAGGGGGAGTGAAATGGAAGCAGCTGCTAGGAAGTGAGAATAAAGGGAAATTGTCAGGATAACGGTGGTGGAATAGAGTGGCCAGATCAGAAACGAAAGGAAAATTATTCCAATGTCTAAAATTGACCCATGTGACGTGGGGTGTATTGGCCACTTCTGATACACTCAGCATCACTCCAGACCCACACCAAAAGATGAGTTTTTTTCTGCACTGTTGTTTTTTTAAAATGATTGTTAGTGATTGTTTGTGACAAAGAATAAAATAATTGAAGAGATGAAGGGGCAAATGAAGCAGGAAAAAGAATATGGGATTAGGGGGATGCTGAATTTATAAATGTTCACACCAAAATTATTGAAAAAAAAAAGGAGGAAAGAACTGAACTTACTTTAAAATCTGAAGTCACCAAGGCAGAGCTTTCTGTTAATGAATGCAGAATACTTAATTTCAAACTTGGAATATATTTTTATTTATTTTGCAGACATTATTTCTTTCAGATCTTTACTGGTGACTTTCTCAAGACACAATGACTATGAACCACTGCTTTTCTGTACTTCAGACTGAAAAATGAGAGAAAGTGAGGACATGTGAAAGCGGAAGAGAGGATTATAGTCCTGTATCACTTATGACACCCCCTCTATCCTGGATATTTCCCTCTTGCCAAGAGGTTTGTCACTTCCCTCAGCTCGAATGGATGTGGAGCAGCTTGAGCAAAGCACAGCAGGGCTGCTCCTACCAACTTCTGAGTGCTTCCAAGGTGGCTATAAAGAAACCAGATTAAAGCAGCATTAAAAGCTGTGCTACAAATCCTACTATATTAAGCAATACAATTCTAATAGCTGTTTTGGGCTAACTGAACAGAAGGGGTACCTTGGAGTTGAACTACATGTTTCAACAGTATGTTGTTCTGAAAAGTGTTGTATATGTGCCGACATCCGCTGCTGGCATGTGTACAGACTGAAGCTTGCCAGCTCCTCCTAATCTGGAAAGAGGAGACATGCAGTGTTAAATACATGTGTCATCACTAGTCATTCCCTCCCTCCCCCCAAATTTTATCATTTGGTTGTGCAACACATTTGAACCAAGTCAGCCCATTTAGTTTAGATGAACTGAGGCCAAGTAACTGTACTGGAGCTGACTTCAGAGGCTTGAGAGGAACTGCTGGTGTAGCTCTTCCATAAGTAAATGCAAACACTGTGTTATGCTCCTTATTCTACTCCTTAGACAAAGGCCTTTTGGTAGGGTTGCTGTTGGGAGGAGGGAGAGCCCCTGAGAAAACAAACTGCAGCTCATTGCATCATATGACTTTTGACTCCCATCGTGTTAAACCTTATAGGCAAAACAGGGTCAGGTCTAAGCAGGGCTGACAAAGAGAACTCCAAGGAAACCCATGCTGCAAGGGGTGGTTTTGGTGACTCAGTAGGTGACATGGGTTTTTCTGAGTCAGGATTGAACCAGAGTTCTCGCATGACATTAGTGCACCCGAGCTTAGGATGTGTTTTAGACTGACAGCCTACTAGTCATGTCAGTAAGGGTCCTGGGAGACTTTTGCACTCATATAGAGGGTGATTTTAATCTCCTGGTTGAAGTCCAGCTGTATGAATTGTGTTTTCCCCCAGTATCTACTTTGTATGGTGTTAGTCATTGCCCCCTTAAGGCTGTGACCATGGTGCCTACCACAGCCCATAAGTACATGTGGAGCTGCACTTTCAGCTCATCAGGTGGAAGTGAACACCTGGCACCTACAGCATCAGCTGCACAGTATTTAGGAAGGGGTCTCAGGGCTCTCTCTTTTCCCTGTGATGATGGCTATAGCACCAGTGGTGAGTGAGCTCAGTGGTTTCAGCAATCTTGAGTGCTGTCCCCAGGGGCTGGACACACTCCCTGGGGCTCTTGGGGTGACTGGAGCTGTCTTGCATGGCTCTGGACTGCACCACCAGCACTTCACTGTCAATGGGGTGCGCTCAGGAAATACCCACAGCTCTCCTCTTTTTTTTTTAAATGGCTTTGCTGTTCTTTGTATCATCCAATAAGTGGGCTGAAAACAGAAGCCCTGAATACAGTCAGGAATACAGAGTACATCTTGGTGGGCCCTGGTCCAGACTTTAGCTCTTGAGACCTTCAGTTTTAGACTGTATGTGAGCTTATTTCATAAATTCAGTGGTGAATCTGTTCTGATCCAGAATGCATCAGATGGTGCCTTTCTGAAGGCTATGGAGATGTGGAAGGTGTGCAGTTGCCATAGGTGGTTTGCTAACAAAGAGAAGCTGTGAAAAGTTTTGATGATTAGAGAAGAAAGCACAGAAGCAGAGACTTTAGAAGGACAAGAAGAAAAAGTATGTAAAAATATGATCCCCCATTTTAATGGCTAAACATGAATTATGTTATGAGATGCTTTCATCTTAGTATAGGTTAGCATTCCCCAGCTTTTTATATTTGTATATAAATATTTTTCTTGAAGTAAAGTCAGCCTAATTGGAAGTAAGAGCCATTCTATGTCGTTTATTTTAATACTCTAATATATTTCCCCTGGTTAATCATTGCTATTTCTAAATATAAATTTCCTTTCCTTTTCTTTCAAGTCACTTAAAATGAAAGGGCCTGCTTTACTCTTTGACCTTCTCTAACAAGCAGACCCTTGAAATGCAGAATTTCCAGAAAGCAAGCTGTAGGAACAACAGATGGATTTAGTAAATTACAGCCTGCAGATGAATTGTATGAGGAGTCAGTTTGGGATAGAGGCTTAAAATACACAGAAATTTTCTGTGCTGTAGCTTTTTTCTTGCTGTCAAACACTGCCTGGTAAATGCATAACTCGTGTGATGTTGGCTTTCTGCACCGATTGATTTGTAAAAGCTATTCCATCCCAAATTAGCAGCTCTTTGGGACTCAGCCTACAACCCTACTCAGCCAGGAGACTGTCCTCTAGGTATGTTTCGGTATTTTGCATTTCTTTTATTTGCTAAAGCTATTCTGACAGACTACGTACCCTGATCAGCAGATTCTAAAACCCGTTTGTGGTTTCCCAGGGATTTCATAGACAAATTATTAGTGCATGTGTATTTGCAGGACAGGTGACTCCTAAATGATAAAAATGTAGTTTATAATCAAAGTGGGTAGCTTGTAACAATAATCTTGAGCTAAGCATTTGCTTATCTCCTAATGTGTTAATCCTTCTCAGGATTAACAACTCATTTTTCAAAAGCGTGGTCTTGGTTCTGCAGACCTTGTTGACATAACTCAATCTTTGTGAGTTCATGAGGTGTGATTGTGTGCAAGGACTGCAGGAATGGATGGTCACCTCAATAGGTTTTCTCGATGTGATTTAGTCTTGCTCTGGGGTGTGAAGCTCCATAATGTATGTGATGCAGAGCAGAAGCAGTAAGTTGTCATTGTGATCAAACACAAAGCTTCTGTGGGGAAGAATAAATTATTTGCATGGGTGTGATGAATGCTTGAAGGGAATTTGATAAGTGGCATGTTGAGCACTGGGAAAATTTCTGAATATGATCCACGTTGTTCTTTGCAGTGTCAGAAACTTAACATGGGCTGTCATCCCTAGCTCTGGTTATTGCACAGTTTTATTAAAGGTCTTACAAAATGAATCTAAGATAGAATAGCCATCAATATGAGATCAGATAGGCTTAGGGGTTTTTGCATAAATAAGGATTTATTTCTATCTATGCCTGTATTCGTAGGATGGTCAATAATTTTCCTTTTGCACCAATTTCCTGTGATACGTTTGAGAGTGCAGTCCTTGAAGTCATTCGCATTTAAATCAGCGTGTGACAGACATCAGTGAGTCTCTGCATTGGGGTTTTTGCACGTAGCCTATATTTTTCAGTATGGGACTCTCAGGAATCCTGTCTGCTTGAGCTAAAATGTAATTCCCTTTTGTAAGGAAAAGATGCATATGGTAATAACAATCTCAACAACACTTGGGAAGCTCATGCAAAATACTGCTTTCTGCTTGTCCTCTGAAAGCAGATAATGGTATCAGGGGCTGCAGTTCAGTACTGCCCTGGTTCCACAACAAACCCACTGGGCACCCCTCGGGGTGCAGCCCAGCTCCCATCCCCAGGCATGCCCTGACACCCTTGCAAGGGAAATTAGTGGTGTGGGGGTGGCTGTCCATGCCCATCCCTCCTGGAACAGCGGCAGCGTGGGGCTGGGTGTGTACCCAGGGACACGGGTGGAAGGGAGGGAGCATCTGCCCAGCCACGCAGATCTGCCTCCAGGGAATCCTCCCATATAATGTGTCTGGAATTGGCAATGCTCTGCTTGCAGAGCAGGTCTCAGTGCCACAGCTCTTAATGTGCTGGTAGCATCCAGCAGCCAGGCTGCAAACGCTGTGTTCACAGTTGGTAGTGGTGTTATGAGACTGCAAAATTTTCCCACAGCTCACAGATCCAAGCAGGACTGTTTCCATGAGAAATAGTGACACGATGCAAACTTGAACAATTCCAGTAGAACAGCAACCCTCGCCTGTCTCTATGAGCTTTTTCCAAAGCAAGACACTGTGAGTGAAGGTACGATATTTTTTCCTTTTCAGGAGGTCTGTCCCACAAAGGTTATGTGCATTGTAGGTTTCATGGCATTCCTCGGGCTGCTTGGGTGTAAAAGGGCTGCAGTGATGCACAGTAACCCAAACAACTTTTCTGTGGCATGATTTGCTACCGCTCTAAGGTTTGCATCTGCATAATACAGGTTGTTGACACAGACGATTGTTGAGTTGCACAGTCCTTCTCTTGAGCCACTCACAGCAAGGCTGCGTAACGGTTCCAGGGCTGGAATGTCCAGCTGGAGCTCTGCAGAGAACTGCTCAGGGAGGCAGAATGTAATTATCTATCTTGGAGTCTGGCCAGGCTTCCAAGGTTAACACCTTTCATCTTGACATCAAATCTTTAATGACCACATGTGGTAAAGATATTTGTTCAACATCTCATTTGGGAATGTGGCATTGTCACTGTGCCTCTGCTGTCTTGTATTGGTTCAGGTATTGGTTTAAAGGAAAATTGCTGTCAAAGTCCTTCATGGACAGCCACACATTTCCTCTGGAAATTCCTGTTTGAGTATAACCAGGACCTACTGGTCTGATTTTTCCTTTCTCCAAATCATCTAGTCCTCTGTCCTCCTTACAAGCTAATAGAGAACACTGTAATTATCCTTATTTTCAGGCTGCCAAATAAAGTAATTAGAGAAATAGGCATTATGATTTTGGAAAGATACATTAGAGAATGAAGGGGAGTGATGAGAGCATGTTCTCACAGAGCCAATTAAAACACTGCTGAGGAGATTCAGTGCTTCTTCCTGGCAATCCAAGCAGACAAAAGAGAATCACAGGGATTTACTCAGACAGAAGGATGGCAGAAATGCTCCTTTCTGTTCCTAAGCATATGACATATGGAAATCCAGCTGGGGAAATAACTTATGGAGCGACTTCTTTGAGCAGTACCCACCACTTAGAAATGGTGGAATGATATGAAGCATCTTTCTTAAAGGTATTTGTTCTGATATCTGAGATGGCCTAGCTGAAGCAAAGAACCTTGAGTTGCATTTACTTATTAATTAGTCTTGTTTAGACTTTGTAAAAGACCTCTCTTTATGATCATTAAAAATATTAAACTTTTAATGTTATTAATCTCTGTTTAACTGGAACTTTTGCTTAGAAAGAATTAAAAATACCTAGGCTATGAGTGTTTGAGGCACATTGAGCAGAAGCACAAACAGAATGTGTGCATGGGGGTGAAGCAGATCTGGAACACCTCATATTATGAGAAATGCCTCTTCCTCAGTAGCAATTTTAATTGCTGAATGAACAACTGGATCCCAGTTTTTGCCACTCTTACAAATGAGCTACATGATCTTCTCCATGTGCCAAGGTGGTGCATAAGGCTTCAGTCTAAGTCATGGGGTTTTTTCCCTTGATTGCACATCCATGAAGCTCTTCATACCCTAAGTACTCTTTAGGCACTTTGCAGTGAAGTGTTTTCATTTCACATATTGGAAAAATGAAGCTTAGATATTGCTTGTACAAAGTTAGAGAGAAACTAAAAATGTCTTACCTTCTATTTCAATACTGATATTGGATCACACCACTGTAAAGCAAGGAACAGTTGAAATTATCCATTTCTAATGCCACAGGATTTCCTGAGCTCAGTGTGAACCTTCCTGGGTTCTGTACAAGGTATTTTTGTTCATACAAAGTAGTATTTGAAGTACAATAAAATTCTAACCTGTGAACTGAAGCAAGAATTTAACTTGAGCTAAATTCTCTCCTTCCAGAGGCCATTTTTTTCCCAGAGGCCATTTTTTTTATTGACATATATATGTTTATCTGTAAAACTTGTGATCTTCAAAACCAATCAGTCCACTTTGTGCCTGGCATCTGTCACACTGGAATGTGTATCTGCTGTAGTGAGCTCACAGGTGTTAATGTTGTGCCATTTTGCTATGCCCCTGTTTAACTGTTCCTCTGGACTCAGTCTGGGGTGGTGACTCTGCTTAGGGGCTGCAAACCAGCAGGAGTTTGGTGCTTTCTTGTCTAAACTGTGACTGTACACTGTGGCAGTTTTCATAGAAAGAAGTGTTGTAAGCCAAGACAGAGAAGAGGCTTGCAAAAGCTTTGGCTGTTTTCCCTTGAGTCGTGTACATCCCAGTTAGCCAAAAAGAAGCTGCAGCAGCAGCTGTAAGCACTGTGTGCCTCACCTCTTGGTGTGCTGCTCCCCTGCTTAAAAGGAGCAAAAAGATTTCTGTGGTCTGAGAAGGTCTTGCTGTGGATGTCAGTACTGTTCTCTCTTGGTGCATTTTTTAGCAATATGCCATATACTTTAAGAAAATATGAGCATGGTGACCTTCCACTATTAAATACAGAGGTGAAAAGAACAGAGACTGTAACATCCAGACAATATTGATGATAGGTCACATACAAAGACTACCTGGACCCTCTAGAGACTACATCAAGATCATCTTGTTTATTGCAATAGAAATATCTACTATAAAAGTTTTCTTTTCTTGTGGTTAAACAATGCATATCTGAATCCAGAAAAGGTTTGGGATGGGGCCCCTTCCAGCTTCCACCAGAACCTGGTTATGTGCTTTGTTTCTCATCTTTTTGTCAGTGGCACTTCAGCATTCCAAAATATTGGTACATTTATGGCTTTCTCTAGAAGTAAGAGGCATGTGCTCTTCTTCAACTGCTCTTGCTGCTGTAGCTCTGTCTGATCTCTTGAATGTGCTTTTGATGCCACAAATAGTTGTGAGGCAAACCTGGGACCACTCCTCATAGGTCCCCAGGAAAGGGGAAAAATCTTACAAATCCTTTTTGTTTTCAGGTATTGGAAAGCACAGAGTTTCCACCCAGCTGTCACTCCTGATGCCACAAGCCTCTCACAGTGGGCAGGCAGTGGGAATGCCAAGTCCTGTCCCATTCCCCTGCATGTCTTGCCCTGCTGACCCACTCCTGCCCCTCTTCCCCCCAGGCACCGAGTGTTTGGGACATAAAATATCTGTTTGCTCTTTGCAGGCAACCTTTGTCTCAGTGGCTGAGGAGCCTCCTGCCAGGGCTTGAGAAGGTTAAATGCACAGAATCAAACGTTTCCCACTGGTTTTGGTGCTGTGGGCTTGGCAGGACTGGGCGCTCACCGAGCACCCGGCCCTGGCTGAGGAGCCACCTGTCCCTGCAGTGCTGGCAGAGGAGGAGGCTCAGGACCAGCTGTGTCCCTCCATCCTGCTGCAGGATGAGTTGAGCCAGCCTTTTCCCCTCCTCCTGCCCCTGCTGTGCTCAAGTTGGCCTCCTCCTCCAGCCAGCCATTGGATCTCCGTGGGGCCATGCCCCTGCAGGCGCTGAGCCGCGCTCCCGGCAGCCTCTGCCCAGGTCTGCGCTGCTCCAGCATCCCAAATTTTACCCCCATCCATGTGAGAAGCTATAAAGTCCTTGCTCCTCCAGCCCCAAGATTTGGCTTGCTGTCTATCTCATTAAAAAATCATAGTAAAAGTTCTGGCTTTCATTACTCCAAAGAAAAGCTCAGAAAAAAGGTCCCTTTTGTCTGAACCAGATAGGAAGAGAATGCCTGAACATCTTTATCCATTTTGGGGCTCTTTTATAATCTCATGATTTTTTAAAAATCAAACCTCTCTATTATTTCATTTTATGAGCAGTTTGACTAATGACTTTCGTAAATTTGTGTTGGCAGAACTAACAACTGCTTAAATAGAGTAATTGTTTTCATTCATCAGTTGCAAGAGCAATTATAGTTTCAGTGTTCTGCCCCCAAATGGGAGCTGAATCCTCCAGTCATGGATTATTTATATTACCTGTCTCCCTGTTTACATTCTCCAGCCCACTGATGGCTCTATTCAACGTCCAGGCCTCTTCTTGTAAAATCTGGTTGCTTCAGATTTGAGTAATCCAGGTAACTGCTTCTCCTTTTGATTTCAAGCATGAAATAAGTTATAATGAATTCATGTATCTTAATTTGTTTATTTGGTGCTAAGTGGCTACTAAAATGTTAAGATGTTAAATGTTAAGAGGCCTTTGCATAATTTTCTGACATGTAAGCTTCAAGGGAAAAAACCCCATTGAATCACAGAATGGTTTGGGTGGGAAGGGACCATTAAAGATTGTTTTGTTCCAAACCCCAGCTATGGGCAGGGACACCACGGCAAACCTCAGGTTTCCCTGATCAAGCACACCCAGTGAAAGAACCAGAAATAGTTCAGTTTGGAAGGGTTAAAGAGCAGACTGATCTGTCACCTGTTTGTTGGACATGAGCTGTGGGACAGCTGCTCTGGGAATGGAGCTGGAGATCCCTGGTACCCTGGGCAGGGCTGAAGGATGAGTCTCATTGTCTGGGATTTTGTTGTAGTGGTGTGGTTGGAAATCATACCAGGATGGAACAGCTCAGCAGGGATTCAAGTCCTCTCTCCTCCGAAGGTCCACTTGTGGTCACGTACACGGCCTGGAGCACAGGGAGTGCTCAACCCACGGGAGCAGTGGGAGAGATGTGCAGGAATGGAGTCATATTGCTGTAGGCACCTCCGTCCCTGAATCTTTATTGCTTTTTGTGCCACTTCACTGCAACATGGAAAAGGCACAGAAATTATCTACTTTGGCTCCATCTTAGAGCTGAAATTGAGCCAAAAGCCCAAGAAAAGACAGCTTGACTGGATTCTGCAGTATTCTGGGCATGGATTGAAAGTTTGTAATGTTCCCTTGTCTTTCTAGTGGGAAGAAGTAAAGCTGATGCCTTGAAAATCATTGAAGTCTAAATAGAGATTTTCTCATCTAATCCAAATTTCATAGCTTTATCCTGTTTCTGTTATTGCAAACTCCATTTCTGTGGATGTCACCCTGAAAGCCACAGTGTTCATTCCTTGTGCTTCTTGTCCACAAAGAAGCTGGACTTGATAGCAAGTAATTCATGGAGAGGGGGGAAAACAAATCAAAGTGAGAGTGGTAATCTTAACAGTCTACTTTGTACTTGGCAGATCTCAAAACACATCCCAAAGTGAAAATGCCTAATTTTAAATCCTTCAGCCACCCAATGTGCTTGTTAAGAGGAGGGAGTGGGAGCATTTGTTTGTGACAGAGCTGTTAAATGTAGGATTTGTGTCTTATAAAGTGGCAGTGTTGCTTTTGCAGACTGAATAGAAATGGTGAATAGATTTGGGTCCCATGGCCCTTGAAATGAATGCAAAACTCACTTCACTCCAGTAGGAGATGGATAGGGAAAATTGTTCCTATTCCAGTGTCTTCCCCTGTGAGTGTCATAGTAACGTTGTCTTGAATTGCACAAATATTGTGGGCAGGTTTTGTATGTTCTGGAAGCAATCTTTAATGCTAATGGGTAGTAAAGCGATACTAGAGGTATGAATCTCCAAGAATTTAATTTTAAACACTGTATCTGAAAGCAATGCAATTCTATTACAACATCACTCCTGCTTTGCATATATATATATTTCTCTTTTCCAAGGCTCTCAATATGATTTATGAGCAGCAATTAACTCAACCTTTTAACAGCGTGTGACAGGTGTTGCTGGGCCCATTTATGAACCAGGCAAGCTGAGGCACAGAGGTGTCAAGCGTAGTTTGGCAGCAACAGTATTGCAAAATGAAGACCAGAACCCAAGAATCCTGAATCACAGCCCCTATTCTATGAGCTCTACATTTATTGCTAGGAGAGGAGATCATTAAAATCCACTGGGCTTGTCTGGCAGACTTTATAAACTTATGCATGCTTTTAAATGCAGTGGGGGTTATCGTTATTAAATGATGAATGTAGGAGGGTTTTTACATAATGCTAAAGAAACACATTAAACCATGATGGAATGAGAATCAATATAGGTCATTAAAAATAAGCATTCTGCTGAAACAGATTTTGCCTGTCATTCAGCAATGTTTATATACTGTGCTTGCTTTATGCTGCTCAACCTATGTAACAGAAATTTTTTTTCAAATGTAAATGACAGGTGGCTTTTAGAATATTGTACTTTAGTGCTCACAGACCTTGGGCTTCCTTCCCCTGCTTAGCAGGACTGAGAATCTATATCACAGCCTGCAGCACTGAGGGAGGTGTGGGCTCTCTGCATTTTATGCTTACAAGATAGTCTGGGGTTTGAAATCCCTCTTGGAATAGTGACCTTGGTGCTCTCACTGGCAACCTCATAGGATGGTATAATGCTCCTGACTGGGGAAAGGTGCTGGGGAAAAGGTGGTCCAGTCAAGATAAAATTTTCCTCTCCTTAGCTGAGACCACAGCAGTGCACACTGTGTCCCTTGGGGACAGTGCTCATCCTCAAATGCATCACCACTGAGGCAGAGCTGGAATTAGAGATGAATATCTGCTTCCAGTCGTGGTCCTCAGAGATCTGTAAAGTTCTAGATCAATAGAAGAGGGGCACTTCAGCTGAAACCTGGTTATAGCACATGTTTTGGAATAGAAAAATGGGGTCTGAGCCTTTATTTTTCAGCTCTATGTGCAAAAGAAGAAGAAATTTATAACATATCTTGCAGTTCCTACCTGCAAATACATTCATATTAGTAATACCCTAAGAATTCCAGAAGTTCTACCTTGCTAACTTGGGTGGGATAGAAACATGCAAAAACTTGATAAATGCAGCATGGGGATTTGCCATGTGCTTAACTCTTGGAAAGGGAAATGCTTTATTCACATCTGAAATTAACAGCTAAGCAGTAGTGGAAATAGGACCTTTTTTTTTCTGTTGTATGGAGTTTTCTGCTGTATGGTAGATGATTTAATCAGGGGATTTTTTTAATGAAAAAGAAAAGGAGAATACAGATGTGGGTAATTGAATATAGAAGATCCTGTTTCTGGTTTTAGTGTAAATGCATTTATTATTTGTAAACCTGACTCATTTGTAAAGTCACACACCAAAAAATGGACACACATTCAGAATTATTCAAGTCCCTTATGAGTGTGAGCAGTACTTCATGAGCTGGTGTCAAAATGTTCCCCAGTAATGGTCTGGGCTACCAATACATTTATTGCTGTCACTGAATAAATCTTCTATATGTTTATTTTCCCATGCAACTGTATTAAACCCTGGGCAGTATTTCACCCTTTGCAGATAAGTACTAACAGAGAATCAGGTAAGCAGTCAATATTGCT
Organism: Ploceus nigricollis; assembly: GCA_013399945.1. Classification (NCBI taxonomy): domain Eukaryota; kingdom Metazoa; phylum Chordata; class Aves; order Passeriformes; family Ploceidae; genus Ploceus; species Ploceus nigricollis. The sequence goes on from VXBC01009447.1 coordinate 1,736,003, forward strand.
GAAAACAACCTCAAAAATATAAACCCCATTCCCAACATCTAAGCCAAAGGCTAAACCAGTGGCCTTCTAAGACCCTGTAACAAACAAAAACTTCTCAGCCCATGAGGCTGGATGATCCTAATGTTGCTCTGGACTCTTGATTCAACCCCAAATCCTGTGAAATCGTAAGGCAATCCCTGCCTATTGTTTGTTTGGTATGTTGGTTGTTTTTTTTCTTCTAGCTGAAGGTGCAAAGAAAAATAGGTCTGTGGTCCCACTCCCATTACAGACTGTGAGAGTTTGCTTACACTGAAGTCACTGACAAAACCCTCAATAGCTTTAATGGGGGCAAGAACAGGCTCACCGTGATTTAATCTAAAGTGTTCAGCTCAAGGCAGAAAGACGGGGGCTCTTTGAAAATGACAACTTGTGGGTTTTGGAGAGGTCATTAACATATTTGTCATGGGGAAAGAGGGTAAATAAGGAACTTGAAAAGAAAGACAGATATTAATTACGCTTCAGACAACATTGTTGTGTGCTGATGACATGCTGCAGCTCTCCAGACGACTATAATTTGCAAGGGAACCCAACGAGTAGGAGACTTTACAACAAGCCAAGCAATTAGTTCTTCCTGAGTTGCAAGAGTGACATCATGTGTGCAAAACATGCCTTCGCCTTCAGCTAACAACACATACTCATTTATTCTTCCTGCAGGGTCACTGTTGGCTGTGAAGGCCATTAAATCATTCCTCTGATGGATGTGTTAACTTTCAGAGCAGAGTGAATAAGGGTCCCTGAAGTGCAGATAAAGGAACACGTGTCCAAAGCTTCAACTATCAACAAAAGCAACCCCAATATCTAATTTTATGTGCTATAGCTGGCTTACAAAATTCTTGTATTCTTTTAAATTCTCCATGGTCTTGAAAATTTGTCCCTGTTGTAGGGTCTGACCTGATAAGTGAGTGGGTTTTCTTTGCTTGGTTTTGTTTGTTAGTTTTGGTTTTTTGGTGTGGGGTTTTTTTTGTGTGTCTGAAATCTGTCAAGACACTGTTGGACAAGCTGAGGCTTGCTTTTATGAGCTCTTTGTATACAGTTCTGAGGAAAAAAAAGCAAGGATTTTATTTGACTAGGAAATTTAATAGAAATTAAATACTTAAACAGCAATGTTAATATATATCTGGGTATAGATTTCCAGTAGTGTGCGCTTGGTTTTGTAAGTTGCATCACTTAGTGTTTTGCACTGCATGAGTTTATTGAAGAGACAATAAAGATCTATCTGATACTCAATGAGGAGTAAATTATGGCATTGATCTGGAGAGACAATTACATTTATTCTTTAATCAGATACATAGTCCCACTGGAGCCACATACTACTTACCCACAGTAAATTAAGCTCCTGCTTAAGTGCTTTGTAGAATCAAAATCCAAAAAAAACCCTCACTCGTGAAGATATTTCAGATCTTCTGTCTGTTAGAAGTGTGATGCAAATTGTCATGTGGGTTTTTTTTCTCTCTGGATTAATGAAAAAGAAGAATGAGATGTGAACAAGCTTGACTTTAGAGATCCACTTTAGTGTGTGAAAAGCTGTTTTATCTTTTGAAGAAAGCTGTTACTACAAATGCAAAATGAACATTTTACCACTACATTTTTTTCTAAACATAGCAGTGGGCACAAAGATTTGGCAGAGCAGATGCAGAACAGGGCCACAACCAGCTTGGCACAGAGAGCTGAGGAGCTTTGCATCAAACGAGAGCGGGTTTCTGTTTCTGGGATGAGGTTCTAGACAGGGCTCTGCACATCCTCATGGCCTTTCCCCAGTCTGAGTGTTTGCCCAGTGTTGGTGGCTTTCAGTACATCTTTATCTGTCCCAGACTTGCCTTTTCCCAATGAAGCAGAAGGGAAAGCTGCTCTTTTCAGCAGTAGCCCAGCCAGACCCATGATCCCCTGTGCTGCAGTCCTCTGTGGAAGCCCAGGGCAGTGACTTCAGTACAGCAGGGTATTTGGATCTGACCACCCACCCCAAGCTTTCAGCAAATAATCTATATGCTTCTTTTGTTTGTTTCCAGCTCACATGTTTACATAGTCCCCAGAAGCTTCTAAAATTAGAACCTGAGGAAAACAGAAACCTGTTCTCCAAAGCCAGCAGGAGGTTTTAATAGGAACTGTTATTGCTATTATTAAGAACAGTAATAATCTTATTTAACCAAAGGCAGGGATGAATCTTGCTGGACTGTGCCTGGATGTGTGCCATGTCTTTATATCCTTGCAAAGCTGTGGCAAAAAACTATCCCAGAAAGATGGTAAAGCTGATGATGGCTGTTCTGTAACAAGTAATACAAAAGGGAACTGTGCAGCCTTTTAGTGACTGAGACACTGAAGTTTCCTGGTATTTCTTCTGTTTGTGACAGTTCATCCAAGCAGAGGGAGGCAGATCGTGTACAGCACTCAAGTGAGTTTTCTGCAGTAAAGTTCCTGTTTTGGTCACAGCACTCTAGGCAGGCAGACATCTGAGAAGGTGACAGTAAAAGTGCCAAGCAGAGCTGAAAGGGAGGAAGAGAATTCTGACTTCTGTGAAAAAACTCTGAACCCTGCTCCTCAGCTACAACTGCAGGGACTTTCCTCCCAACTGAACCCTGAGGATCCCTCCATACGAGCCTGTTCAGTTAACTCCTTTATCTGTAGCTGCCAGCATGGCCACAGATGTGATAGGGGAAGCCACTGGTTTTGGTGGTGTGGTCAAAAGAAGAGTGAGGAATGTGTGCATGAACTTTTTTGGCTACAAGCTCTGCACAGCCTGAAGAATTGAACCTCCCACAGAGCTAGAGCCTGCCTGCTTTGTGGGCCATTCTGATTGAATTATTCCTCTGGCAATGCACCCCCTGAGCTAAACTTAAATAATATGAAGCTGGTGACAGGCTGGTTTAGGTTTTAAGTGCATGTTTTTGATTAATTTGCTGTATTTCAAGAGAAAAAAATGTGTAAACTTGGTCTTTATTAAATACTACACTGCTTTTCACGTGCTGTGGGTCTACAAAAATCGTATGCCTTTTTTGCCTACCTAATGTACATTTTCACATATGGGAGAGGCAGAATTGGGACACTCCACATTTAAATAAATACTTAGCAAAAAGGTGTAGGGGAAACTGAGGTTCTGTAAGGATTAGGACAAAGCTTTCAATGTAGTAAGAAAAAAAAGCACAAAATGCAACTATTAAAACCATATATTCTTGTGTTCTGTTCACTTGGACATACTGGCACATGGTGTATAGAAGAGGTGAAATTCTCTCTTCTGTACCCACACATTCATATGTCCCTGTGTGCCCATGTTCATACACACCAAGCTCCCACATAGCATGTAAAACAGAACCTATTTAGTGGTTTTAATAAAACTACAGTTTCATAGCTCTAATAATCCACAGCTAGGAAAATACATGCTTTCTTCCTTCATCTTTAGATTTATTTGAGAGATTTTTGTTTTGTGGTTTTACTGGGTGACTTTTCCAATGAAGTGATTTAAAATAATTTAATTTCTTCAAAGACCATAGTGGTTACCATAGAAATACGTTAGCTGCAAAACAAGGAATAATTAGTTTATGTGTTCCTTTGTGTCCCCTAATTTCTTCCATTCAGGATTTTTAAGCATATAATTATAGGGATTATTCAGCTTCGTGATCTTTTCCCCCCATCTATAAATTCATTTAAAGACAAAACTCTGATGTCTGTAGAGCATAAATAATAATGATTATATGTGGTAATTAGTCCAACCCGTTTGTCCACATAGCAGAAACAATGTGTTTTCTGTCAGAGGCTGCAATGCTGACTAGTGGCTACTCTGTGCTTCCAGTGTGGCATCTCCAGTTATCTGTTTTATCCCTCATGGCTACTCAACCAGTGACCCTTAAGAGTTAGAAATGGGACTCCTGAGAGCCCTGCAGGACACTTCTTTGTGCTGTTCAAGTTCTGGGACAGTTCTTGTCAAGTTTGACAAGAAGGGCATCAGCAAGCTCCAGAAGTCTCTAAGGTTGGGTGACAGTTGAGCAAGGACAGGAGTATTGTGACACTGGGGCTGTTATTTGACACCTCTGCCCTGGCTGGATTTGCCGAGTAGGCAAAGTTCTGCCTCTGTGGAAGGGCTGAAACTTGTAGGACTTCTCCAACCACACTTGTGACGGATCAGGCTTTTTGCAAAATGGCAGTTTTCCCTGAACACAGGGAAGGGTGCTGGAGCCCTTCAGAGTAGCTCAGAGGTTAAATCACTTTTCAACTATTGTCCCTTGGGAGAGATGTTCTTCCTCTAAAGCTCCAAAATGAATAAACAGGAATAAGAAAGAGTCTTACCCTGCACTTGTTCCTTTTCTCCAGTCCAGTCTGTCTGGAACTGTTCCATACAAGGGAAAAGCATCAGGAGCAGGATTTATGCACAGCCTTTTGTTGCCCACAGCCTGCTGCTTGGGATGCTGCTTATGGAGGGGGTAGCTGTGGCCCTATGCTCCTGAAATCCTGAACCTGAGGAGAGGTAAGGCCCTATGCTCCTGGAATCCCAAACCAAGTCCTAACTCTGAATTCTTCTTTGGAGAAGAGAGGAATACTGCCACTACCTGTTCTAGTAAGTCTATTCCAACGATTCTCCTGGATCAAGCCTTTAAGGAAAAACAACAATCAGTGTCATGTGGCTTTCAAGGGCTCTGGTCCGAGCTAGGTTAAAATCGTGGAATGATTTGTATTGGAAGGGACCTTAAAGCCCATCTCATCCCAGCCCCCTGCCATGGGCAGGAACACCTTCCACCAGACCAGGCTGGTCTAAGCCCCGTCCAGCCTGTGCTTGAGCACCTCCAGGGATGGGGCAGCCACAGCTTCTCTGGACAGGGCGCTGATCCCCGTGATTCCACCGCTCCCAGTGTTTCCATCACTCCCGACGATCCCATCCCTCCTGGTGATCCCATCATTCCTGGTGTTTCCATCTCTCCAGGTGATTCCATCTCTTCAGCTGATTCCATCCCTCTCCGTGTTTCCATCGCTCCCGACCTTTCCATCTCTCCCGGCGTTTCCATCATTCCCGGTGTTTCCATCCCTCCCTGTGTTTCCATCATTCCTGGTGTTTCCATCATTCCATCATTCCCGATGTTTCTGTCATTCCCGGTGTGTGTTCCCACCA
>VXBC01009447.1:1741541-1788258 GCA_013399945.1 Ploceus nigricollis
GGGCGGCTTGCTGGGGAGGGCCCGGGGCTCCAGCGGCTGCTCAGAGAGACCACTAGTCTAGGATAAAACTCTTATTCATGTTTATTCATCTTTAAAGAAAGAAAGAACATCTATCTCTCTCAAGAGACAGTAGTTGCAAAGTGATTTAACCTCTCAGCTAGGGAGCCATCCCTGCTCAAGGGGCGAAGCTCAAATCCCTGGTTTGGATGCTGCTTCCAACGAGTTCTGATCTTGTACAAACCTAATTCACACTTTGACATAATCTCTGATATTCAGAATGCAATTTCCAGGGTTTTTTAAAAAAAATGTTTTTCATAGATGAGCTGTCAGCTTTAGTTTATTGAAATATAAAATTAATTTCCTAATGCAAGGATGACTTTTGGTAATAGAACATAATATCCGGGAATGGACACTCAGGATAGAGCATTCCACTTAATGCAGTACTTGCACAATTAGGAGTTGCTTACCTTAAGAATTATTCTGAGGAGTAATAAAAAAAGAGTAAGAAAATTCTAGTTAATAACCTGGGCAAAACAATTATCCTTCTAAGAGTCTTTATTGAATCATGTATGCAAAGCAGAGGAGTTTTTCATAACAGATGTATTTAATCTTGATGCAATAATGGTTTTAACCCCACAGTGTCTCACAATTCAGTAAGGGTTTAGACTAGTTCTGATGTGCTTGAATAGAGCCTCTGGGATCACAAACAAGACTCTACTATTGTGGAAGCCCCTCAAAGTCTTGTTATTTTCCAGCACTAACCATAATAACGAATGCCTGGAAGATGATTTCTATAATGGCTCAATGGTTAGTTTTCATAACTGCCTATAACAGGCCTTTGGAAGCTCTCCCAGCGTTTATTGAAATACATGTTGGGGTGAGACCATGGTGTTTGTGTCGTAGATGTAAACTCTGGAACAAGGAGAACAACCTCATGGCATGCCCTGCTCTAGAGTTTCACTCTCCCAGGGTGAGGGCAGCACCTGGCAGCTCTCCCTGCTCTCTGGTTGCTGTTCAGACTGACACCGTTTGTACTTGGCTCCTGCTGGCCCCGGTGGTCATGTCGTGGAGCACAACAAAAGCTCAGGTCCATGGAGCTGCATCAAACAGACATACCAAGAAACGACTCTCCTAAAAACTAGGGTGTTGATCTTTACCTCATTGCATCCCATGATGTGGTCAGGTGTAAGTAGAGCACTGGATCTTACAGCTGGCAAAGCTTTAGTGGGTCACCAAGACAATTTCCTCCTTCACAAAGGATGATTCTCCTTGCTGAATATTTGCTAGTGCTTTATTGTGCTGGCTTTTGAATTCTCCAGTGAAAAAGTTTCTACAAATTACCCTTTCACCCCCAAAGTACTTAATATTCTAATTTTCTTCTTTGATTTTCTTTCCTCATGTTGAGTCTAAATTTCTCTTTATTAAGTTTCCTGTAATTGCTCCCAGATATCCATCCTATCCCACCCCACCTGCTTCCCCCGCTCCATGTGAAGCAGGGACCTGTCAGATGCTTCTGGACCATTTTCTTTGGTCAAAGATATACGTATGTAATTCCTCTAATCTTCCCTCTACCACCTGTTCCCTCAGGCTCTTCATTATTTTCCTAGCCTTGCTCTGAACATTTATAAATATTATTTTATGATGAGTTCTGAATGGCTCATTCTGCCCTCACTCTCTCCCCTTCCCAAATCCACACGATGCTTGGAGCTTGTGTTTGGGTACAGACCTGGCTGATCCCACTCTCTTAGCTAAGGGAAGTTTCATAACCAGAGAGTTCCTTGTCCCACCATGTGACCAGATGCTCTGCAAGCAGGGGTATGGCACATCAAATGCTTCCTGCAGTTAAATATCTACCCAGAATAAAGTATTGATGGCAAGCATTACTGATGAGGGAAGAGGACAGTTGTTTCTGATGACTTAAAAATCCTTTTCTGAGGACTTCTCTAGTGTCTGAGATCTTTCCTTGCCTGGCTTTTTTTACAGTCAGGAACAGACATTGAGACACAGTTGTAAGTTATGTAATTTGCTTTTTAAATCACAATTTAGTCTCTGTCAATATTATCTGCTGAGTGCAGAAGACCAAAATCTGTGCTTGCAGTGTCTGTCTCCTGTGCTCTGGGATTCCTGCTACCATGGTATTTCTTAGGACAGTGATGGAATGTGATGCTGGCCAGGGACTTTTTACAGTGACACGTGGTGACAGGACAAGGGGAAATGGCTTCAAATGAGATACAGTAAGTGTAGATTGGATCTTAAGAAGAAATTCTTCTGTATGAGGGTAGTGAGGCTCTGGCAGTGAGTGTGCCCAGAGAAGCTGTGACTGCTTCACCCCAGGAAGTGTTCAAGGCCAGGCTGGACAGGGTTTGGAGCAACCTGGGATAGTGGAAGGTGTCCTTGCCCATGGCAAGGGGTTGGCATGAGATGGGCTTTAAGGTCTCTTCCAATGCAAACCATTCTGTGACCCTGTGATTTCTGACTGGTTGTGGTATGAGCCTGTGTTGCTGTTCTAAGGACTTTTGTATTTATCTAGAAAATAAGCAGTTAAAGTCTGCAAATGGAGTTCGTTTTGGGTAAGAATGTTTTGAGACTTAACCTCTTTGATACAACATTCAGATTTCATTCTGTAATGGACAAATTTGGAGAAATATATGTTTAGGAGTCTTTTTATGATAAATTTTGTGTACACATAGAACAAACCCCAACTTCTAAAACACTAAGTACTAGTAGTGAAATATAATGACCACCAAGTATTTAATTTCTTGAAATAGACCCCAAGAGAAATATATTTCAGTGTTTTGTTAATTGAACATCTTTTAAAGAAGTTAATCTTTACAAGAACAAAAGAAAAAGCTTGAACATTAAGTCTACATGAAATCATTGTGTAAGTAAATATCCTCCCAGTTAAGGGAGGATAACCCAAGTGAGCCCCATGCACACAGCTTGTGTGAACAATAAGTCAGACCGTGGCTGAAATGGGTGGCCACACCTTCCTTTGGGATAAATCATCAGCATAACGTGTGGACCTGGCCCAGGGTTTATGATTACAATGTCCTGCTTCTGCTTGAAATGCAGGATGTTCTGTTGGATGTTTACCTTTGCCTTGGCCAATTCTGAGAAGAATAAGGGAAGGAAGGATAGGGGTGTGTGGCAGGAGCTCCTGGGACAGTTTTGCTCAAGGAATGTCCAATTCCGCTGCTTGGTTGGCAATTATTGTTACTGATTTTTCTGCTACTTAATTTCTTCCTGTCTCCTAGTGCTTGGAAAGGCTGATCTCAGAAATGACCTCTACAAGGGACAAGCCATTAATGTCCCTGTCAATGCTCAGATATTATATTGGTTGAGGAGCTCAGAAGGTGGTGGGAGGGGGTAAGGGACAGCCAGAAGGTTGGTGGGAATGGGAACAGGATGATGTAAAATCTGAGAGTTGTGCCAGTGCCTTTGTAGTTATTGTTGTTAGACAAAGCGCCCAAGTGTGCCATGCAGCTCATGCTGTGGAAAAGTGCTCCATCCTCCTCACAAAAACCAAGCCTGTTCCTAGAGAACTCTTGAACTGGAAGTGAAAAGCAATCAAGGTGAATTTTTCCCTGTTCCCACCACAGATCTCTCTCAGCAGAGTCAAATTGCATCATCTCTGTGGACTTTCTGGGCAAGGTTGGCCACTAACTGTTGTTGAGGGTTTAAAAAATTTAGAAAATTGTATCATTGCAACATCCATGGATCTGAAGTTGCTTTGTGCTTGGTTCAGTGTTCACTTTGATCTGCCTGGAGAATCTAACCATAGTTAGCTGTTTAATAAGCAGGGAAAGGACGTCTCGCGTCTTTTGGCCGATCCCCTGAACCACTACAGGAAAAACTGCCTTCATCATTCAGGTGAAAAACTCTTTAATCTGCTCTAAATTACTTCCCATGTGGGAGCTCCACAGCCTCTCCAGTCAGCTGATTCCAGTGCTTTCTTATCATTCAAAGGGTTTTCTTGATGTCTAACCTGAATCTTTCTTGCCAGAGTCTAAGTCCTCCTCCTCACTGAATTTTCTGTGGACATGCCCAATAAAATATTTTCTTGCTTGGAAGTCTTTTAGAGACTGTGGTCATGTCATTCCCCTGCTGGAGGCCCATTCATTGAGCTCAGCAACCTCAATTTTCTTAGTCCTCTCTCATGGGCCATATATTTGGGTTGTCTGATAGTTCTTCTCTTTGGATTTTGTATTCTTGGACTCTCTCCAACTGTTCCAAATCTTTCTTGAAGTTGAATCCCCAAAATGGCTTGGTGGTGGCACAGCTCACACCACAATGACACAGAACACAGCTGTTGAATTTTGTTTTGTATTCTACAGGAAATACTGCATTTTCCTTTTTTTTTTTGTGGGGAAACAAATCACAATTATTGACTCCTGTTTGGTGTTACCCTTTCACAAGGTGTATCTGCAGGGGTGTATTTGTGCTTATTCATTTCATTTATACCTGTCCATATTTGACTTCATCCATTTTTACTTCTGTTGTAAATATCATGTTGCTCTTCCTCTTGTTCTCTGATGCGTTTGCAAAGGCTTCCACATCTACATTATCTGGAAATTGAGTTTCCTGAAGATCTTTGATGAACCAATGTGATAATGAGGTGTTGATTGGCTCTCTAGCTATGTCTGGATACCCAGGTCCTGGGGAGTGAGGGTAGCCACTTTGACACCTACGATGAAGAATCGCTCAGATTTTATAAGGCAAAAAGTGGCCAAGGACTCCCAACAGTTTTGAGGCTGTTTTATGGCTGAAATCTGAGTCTTTTTTTATGGCTGAATTTTTTTTTTTATAGACAGTCCAGATCAGAAGTGACTGACCCCACCCTGAGGGCTAAAACATTACCTTCTTTGGGGACTGGGAGCAGCCTGAGAGCCACAGCCTCACAAGATTTCCAGCTTGTACCAAGTAGTTTCTGTGTGGGTAGGAAGCACCGCGGTAAAGGGATCTGAAGATAAGAAGGGGCAGAAAACTTTCAAACAGAAAGTGTGAACCAAAGCTTGGTGAAGTCAATGGAAACTCTCTGACTGGTAGTTCGTGGCCATGTGGAGGGCTGTCAAAGAGGGGCATAGAAAAAAAAGCTATACTGTTGAAGCAGAAAGGTTGTTGTGATAAGAGAGGAAAATACATTCTGTAGTAACTTCTAGGGCTCTGGAAGGACAGCCTTCCCCAAGGTGCTTGGAAATGTTTAGAGAAAGCCCTTTTGAGTTGAATAATTATGGTAACACAGGACTTGAAAGAGAGAAAGAGGAGGTGGAACAGAATAAAACTAAAACAGAAATACAACAAATTTAGAAAAACTAAACCAAACTTCTGACTTTCTGAAACTCCAGGTGGTGTGTGCTATCCTAGACCCTTTTAGGGTTTCTGTTTTGAAAATTTACTTTCTCCTGTCTGTGTACAGAGTACATCATGGTTTCCACAGTGAAAACTGATCATTGTTTTCAGTGCAACAGCTCCGTGGGCAGCAGGGATGATGGAACCGTAGGCTCTGGGTGTCTTTGGGACCCAGTGCCATGCAGATTCCTTCCCATTGTCCTCTTTACTTGCACATTTTGCTGCCATTCAATTAAAGGTGCTGTGTGAGGTGGATGGTTGAATGCAGCATTTTCCCCAGACAGATAATTACTCTGCCTTTTGCCTTGTCCTTCTAATCACTACTAAAAGCCGTGCTGTTGGTGCCTTTTGTGAGCCTGCAAGTGTTCGTGGGTTTACATAAAGTCTGAGGGCAGAATTTGTCTGTGCAGTAACGTTTTATCAGCAGCAGGTAGCAATTGCAGGAGAATAAGTCTCTGTCTGCTGCTTGGTTTCCAGAGCCTGTAGACTGCTCGTTACAATAATGAGAAATGCAAGTAAGCAGCGTCGCAGCAGCACTTGCAGTCCCACTTTCTATTGCTGTCATCAAAGGGTTCAGGAAAGTTTGCATTCAGAGTAGTTCTTTTACTAATGCACATATACATGTGCACATTACTGTCTGGGAAATCTTGTGCTGTACATTGCAACTTATGGGTAAGGCATGATCTGGGTTTGGGTGCTCGGTTCAGTGGCTGTGGCCAGGTGAGAACTGGGATTGAGAGCAGAAAGTCAATGTAACTCCAGGCATCCCAAGAAAGAAATGTGTCTGGGAGAGGGGTCGTGACCAGAAAGCTAAAAAAATGAAGTTGTATGACCCTGGAGCATGAAGGTGGTGTGGATTTTAAACAAAAAGCTGGAATAATCCTGACACTCACAAAGCACTTAGGAGAGAATTGTAGTATCCCTCTTTGTAGATGACTCTTGTTAATTTATGCCTTTTCTTTTGTTTTGTTTGGGGAAGTGGAAGCTTTGCCCTGGCACTTACAGGCTTGTGTTGTATTGAAGGGAAAAAATTACTGCTCTTAGCCTGGATTTCCAGCTACTGAAGAGTTAGTGTGGAAATCTGGTAATAAATCCCATGGTGATTTCACAGCATTGCGTTTCGTGCAGTACTTTCAAGCCTACCAGCCACACATAGGCTGGATAAAATTGATGCTGGTAAAATTCACAAAATGTGTTACTATAGAGAATCCTGAAATGGCATCGAAAGGAGCCCCAGGAACACACCAAGGTGTTATATGCAGCCTCTGTTGTGGCCAAAAATAAAACATTTACACAACCCAGACCTTGAAAGTGAAAAAAAAAATCACAGAAACATTTACTAGGAATGAGAAATTAATCAACTGAAAAATGGCATTTGTAACCTGAGAGTAACCCTTTTCTTTTAAGAGCTAAGTTTTTTAAATTAATCATGGTTTTATTTTTCTCTTTCTTCCTTTATATTGTTCCTCTGTCTTGGAATAAAATACAGTGAGGGATTGCCACAAAATCTGTGCAGCTTTTATAGCTCCTGTGAAGTTTGAAGAAAGACATAAAATGGAAGGTACCAAGCTGGCCTCATCCGTGTGCCAACTTTCATTCTTAACAAACACTCAAAATTTGCATTTTGCACAAGATGAAACACAACTATGTGTTACATTGAAGGATCTGACTTTTTTACATGTGTATTAGATTTTCTCCTACACTCAGAGGCTATTTTAGATGTCCAAGAAATACTGATGTTCCCGTGTACTGCTTTAAACCCCCAGGAAGGCTCCAGGAAGGGCACATTTTTTTTAACTTATGCTACATTAATCATTTTACAGTATTTCAGTTCACATGCCCTTTTTTTGTGTTCTCCAAGCACACCCTTTTTTTGTTCTTTCCCAAACCTACTGCTACACAGTTCTTCCTGTTTTTGGGCACCGGGGGGAGGTTTACTGGAGAATGAAATGATAAATTCAGGAAAGCCTTCAGCCTATTACTTAATTTCTGTTTCACATTCTGATTTTACAGACAAATGTTGCTATCCAAGTTGTATTTTTAAGTTCTTTTTTACCAAGACCAAGAAAGAAACCATCAATTTACAACTGAACTCTATTAACCATGAGGAGAGAAGATTCTTGAAGCCACTGGATTTCTGTAAGAAAGCAAAGTTAGTCAGTCAACATCTGGATTTTACTGGATTTGGTCATTTCACGTAATTACTTTTTAAAGTTTGATTGCAAAGAAATGTATATTCTCTTTGGAATTGCTTAAGTATTGGGATGAATATTTAACACAGGATTGCCAGGGATGGGGCTTTGAAACACAATGTCATAGCTATTAGAAAATAATGCATGGTCTCTTAAATATTTTTTTTAATATCCTTTGCTTCCTTGCCAGTAAAAGGGAAAAGAAAGCTTAATAAAAAAAAGAGCAATTTGCTTTTCTGTTTGCTAGCAGCAGTTGATTTCTGTGGACACTTGAGTGTCTCTTCCAGCAGTGCTGGGAAACGAGCACATGGATCTCATCAGCCTCTGGATCAGTTCCTGTGGCTGAACGGAATCTTGTGTGAGTTTGTGAGTTATCATAGTTCTGCTGAACCCCCAGGGCTTTCCTCATTCCCACTGGCTGATGATGGAGTCCCTTTTTCTCCCCAGACATGTGCTCAGTGTTTTCTAAACTAGAAGTAAAGCATTAGCTGGGTCAGAGGAACCTCCCTGCAGGCTCAGCCAGGCTCTGGGCGTTGGCACAAACCCCACCTGTCCTTTGGGCAGACAAAGCCACGGGGACAAGCAGTGAGATGTGAAGTGTACCAGTGAATTCTGCTCAGGATCTTCCACGTTGCAACTGCTTCACTCAGGGGTTCAGAAACTGTTTTTCTGCTGGAGCGCCAAAGAAATATTTGAATTAAAGACAATTATTTCACTTTTATGTGTTTGGTTGTGCTTTGGTGCAGGTCAAAGCCAGGCCCAGAACCCACAGCTGCTCTCCCAGCAGTGCTGGATGCTTTGGGATTGGCTGTAATTCATGGAAAGCACATAAAAAAATTATTACTGAAGAGGTAAGAGAGAAATACAGAGCTGAGCACACTCAAAGTATGAATTTTAAAAGTTTCCATTGTTTACTTATCTCATTAAGAATCTATCTCCATGCAGGCACACAAGCGGCAGGTACAAATATATCTTGATGTCTATCTTTGTTCCACTGTATGTTTGCCTGCAGCTCTCTATAGATAGAAACATAAACTGTGTGTATATCCTGCTGCCTTTTGAAACGTGCAGAACATTACCAACAGTTTCTTTTCTCTAGTTTGCTCAAATGCTTGTGGTTAGATATTCTGAAAGTATAGAATTAAAAAAAAAAAAAAAAAAACGAAAAAGACAAAAAGATTTTGGCACTTCGAAAATGTGCTGCTTTGTTAAAAATATGTTTTTAAATCTTTCTTTTATTTTTAATAAGCCAACAAACGATTTCATTTCTCAGCCTCTGCATGCTGTATTTGGTAACATAAAATCATATAATGTTGGTGATGAATGAATATTAGTTCAGAGCTGGAGGCACATACAGTGTGTGGCAGTATTGAGAGCTGGAATTTCAGTGATATGGTGGGATTTTCAGAGAGGGACTGTATTCTGTGTTTGTTACCAGGAAAGTCTGGATTTAAGAAATAAACCTGCTACTCAGAGTATACAGAGTTCTTTTTGCGGCTTCTCGGCTGTCTCAAAATCCAAAATAAAAGGAGATGTTGAAAAGAAGAAATTTAGGTAAGATGAAGAGGACTTTTGTAATTATTTTTTTCAAATAAGAAAACATTTGATAACAGCATTTAAACATGAATAGTTAAAAAGGGAAAAGTCCTTATCAAAATGGTACTAAAAGAACGTAATGAACAGAAATTATGTTTAACAATTGAATTAAGATTACCCTTTGGGTAAATTTGATTATCTTCCTGATTTACCATTAATATTCAAAAGATACAAAGATTATGAGCACACCTGGTCTTATTATTTGCTAAAACAAGACTGAGTAGATGGGAACAGCACTTTGAATGTCATAATTCACATCATTACTTGGAGCCTCAAAGGAACAAAGACCTGTAATGTGTTATTTCAAAGAGTTTTACTTCAAAAGTTATTTAAAAAGTTGCCATGGATTAGTATTTAAGACGAACTCTTCACACTTGTAAATTTATAATACTGAAGTGCTGTAGATAAACTACCTGAGTTCTCATTTTTTAATATTTTTCACTGCCATCATGTAATACTGAATTAATTCAATGTTACTTCTAGTTAGGATTCTAGAGGCTTTTTTCCTATTCTTGATAGAGTTAGGTTTCAGCTTATGTACTTTTAATTATATAAGTCCATTTGGAATGATACTGGTATGAATTACTACAAAATAATTAATGACTTAATCCTGATATCATCAAATAAGTAGTAAATGGTCAATGATTTGTTGCCAGGAGGACTTACAGCTGTGGTTCATGAAAGCTCTTCACACAGGTGTTAAGTTAACCAGGGGAATTTCAGTATGAGACCATTGGGAACATACTGCTAATATTGCATTTGTGTCCTCTCTGCCAGAACCAGCACTTAAAACCCAGCTGGCAAAATCCATCCAGGATCACGGGGAAAAACTCCTACTCCACTAAGTTTACAAAAATTAGTGTAGAAAATCATCAGTTTATCTGACAGGGTTTTAGCTTGGAAATGAAGACAAACACAGGACTCACTATTTTAAGTGGATAATTATTTACTGAGTTTCTGATCCTCCAGTTATGTACTCTGAGGGTTTGAGCTGTGCATCAGGTTCGTAAGGAACTTGTAGCTTTTTTTCTGCTTCAAGCTTATTAGAAGTTACTACAACTAGCTCAAGAAAGGCTTTTGCAAGCTAAGTGGATTTGTGGCTAGCCCAGATAAATCCTGTTATTGAGCCACAACTGGCTGGAGTTGTTCTACAGAATTGTTCTGTTCCTTGATTCAATGGTTTTAATTTTCAATTTACTGCCATGTGTATTACAGCCTGCAAAGTGAAAGCCTGCTTTCTGTGGCACTGACTGTGGTAGAAGCATCTCACACACGTAAGTTGGAAAAAATGAAATAAAACTAAATCATAGAATTGCTGAATGGTTTGGGTTGGAAGGGACGTGGTGGTTTCCTGGTGAGGGATCAAGGTGTTAATGTTCTCCAAGGAGGGTGTTCCTCCTGGAGAACCATGTNTCTGATAGACCTGGGCTTAGGAGGGCTCTGGGAGACCTTTTAATAATTAAGAGTTTTTGAAAGACGTGTTTTACATTAGAGTGTGGGGGGAAATTGAGGCTTAGTTTTTTGTATACAAAGGCACTGTACTGTGGTGTTGGGGTGGTCAAAAGGAGAAGGCATTGCAAGTGTTTGAGCACAGCTATGAATGCTGACCTGGAGAGCTGCTTGTCACAAGGATGGGACTAAGCAGGGCCCTTTGAGCTCGTTTCACCTGGAGTCCTGGGCTGCAGGGCAAGCTCGAGGTCCAGGGATGGCTGAGCTCCTGGCAAAGTGTCTGGTCAGCTGGTTAGGCTTTGCCCAAAGGTGTGAGGAAAGAGGAATTTTCAGAGGTTGATCTTTGACATGGAAGGAAGCAGTATCCCTTTGGCTGTGCTGTGAGGGAGATGGGGCTTTGGCTGCAGTTTTGACTGGTCACTTTGGCAGAGCTTTTTGGGAAGTCTCTTACAAATGGTACAATCCTCACCAGCCCCTCTCAGAGCTGGGCTGGGTGCCGTGGTCCAGTCCTGTACTGTTGGCTCACCAAGAGCTCTGCCTGCTGCATCCCCATCCAGGTCTATTCACCTTCCTTTCTGCTGGAGAATATTCTGTACCAGTCATAGGGAATCTCCCCTGTCTGTCCTTGCTGCAGGTTTCCCCCTCAGAAACCATTTGAGTAGTTCTGTTAGTGAAAATCATAACCAAGGAAAGTTTTTTAATTTGAACAGTCAGACAGACACGCACACACAGAAAACCAAAGAATGATCTGGAAAAAAATCCCCCGAACTCCATTCGCCTGCCACACAGTGACAAATGGAAAGAAGGGTGGCCTCTGCCTGTACTCGACAACACTGCGATGTGGTATTTTTGGAGGTATCTCGGGAGCATCTACCACATTTACAGCATGTGAGGCATCTCATCTGGAGCCGTTTTGATCTCCTGTAACCTACTCACAAACGCACACATTTCATAACAGGCCCTGTACCCTGATAAGGATCTCTGAGTTTCTTCTGCGCGGTATCTGCAAACAATTCAAAGCTGTTCCACACAAACAAATGTGAGAACCCCCTGACCACAGACTGCCTTTAGAGCAGACCAAGATTTGATGTTACTCATATCTTCCAGTACCTGTCAGAGTTCAAACAGGAAACCTGGTTTTTCCTCTCATGTCAACAACTTTTTTTCTTCTTTTTTTTTTTCTATTTGAACAGGCGTTCGGCAGCAGGCTCATGCTCGAGCGGTGGAAGTCCTCTATTTCTACAGGACAAACAAGAATGTACTCTGGTACGTCATTGCTGACATTAACAAGAACTGAATATGTGGTTTTCAGTGATCCTGTGGGTGCTTCTGTAGAAACGGACACATTGGCTTTGAGCAACCACACAAAAAAGGGATTCATTCATACAGGATATAGGTAATGCGCAGCCGAGGGCTCACTGCAAGCAGTGCTCTGCCTGGGAAACGTCAGAAAAAACTGGCTGCTCTTTCTCCTGGTACCGCTGCATTTTGTGCTTACACAGTAACACTTTTTGTCACTTCAGCCTGTTTGTCATCTGTACGATATCCTGCTTGCCAGGGCTCTAATGAAACGTTTAAACTGAATTATTATTTGTATTCACGATTAGGAAGTTTCATCTGAACACCTAAATTAATGATTAATTATCATGTCTCCAGAAAATATGAAAAAAAACCTCATGCCCGGNCGTGGTGGTTTCCTGGTGAGGGATCAAGGTGTTAATGTTCTCCAAGGAGGGTGTTCCTCCTGGAGAACCATGTTCCCTTCCTCAGGGGTGTATGTAGAATTGCCTCTGGTTTTGTTGGAAGCTCCTGTGTGGGCTCAGTTTGGGCTACAAGAGCTCTGACGCCATCAATTTGTGATTCACAGTTTTGAGGAGAGCTTTGCCTCAACGAATGAGCTGAAGCAGCTCTTATTAATTAATATATTATTAATATATTATTAAAATGCTCATTAAGCNCCAAAGGTGTGAGGAAAGAGGAATTTTTAGAGGTTGATCTTTGACATGGAAGGAAGCAGTATCCCTTTGGCTGTGCTGTGAGGGAGATGGGGCTTTGGCTGCAGTTTTGACTGGTCACTTTGGCAGAGCTTTTTGGGAAGTCTCTTACAAATGGTACAATCCTCACCAGCCCCTCTCAGAGCTGGGCTGGGTGCCGTGGTCCAGTCCTGTACTGTTGGCTCACCAAGAGCTCTGCCTGCTGCATCCCCATCCAGGTCTATTCACCTTCCTTTCTGCTGGAGAATATTCTGTACCAGTCATAGGGAATCTCCCCTGTCTGTCCTTGCTGCAGGTTTCCCCCTCAGAAACCATTTGAGTAGTTCTGTTAGTGAAAATCATAACCAAGGAAAGTTTTTTAATTTGAACAGTCAGACAGACACGCACACACAGAAAACCAAAGAATGATCTGGAAAAAAATCCCCCGAACTCCATTCGCCTGCCACACAGTGACAAATGGAAAGAAGGGTGGCCTCTGCCTGTACTCGACAACACTGCGATGTGGTATTTTTGGAGGTATCTCGGGAGCATCTACCACATTTACAGCATGTGAGGCATCTCATCTGGAGCCGTTTTGATCTCCTGTAACCTACTCACAAACGCACACATTTCATAACAGGCCCTGTACCCTGATAAGGATCTCTGAGTTTCTTCTGCGCGGTATCTGCAAACAATTCAAAGCTGTTCCACACAAACAAATGTGAGAACCCCCTGACCACAGACTGCCTTTAGAGCAGACCAAGATTTGATGTTACTCATATCTTCCAGTACCTGTCAGAGTTCAAACAGGAAACCTGGTTTTTCCTCTCATGTCAACAACTTTTTTTCTTCTTTTTTTTTTTCTATTTGAACAGGCGTTCGGCAGCAGGCTCATGCTCGAGCGGTGGAAGTCCTCTATTTCTACAGGACAAACAAGAATGTACTCTGGTACGTCATTGCTGACATTAACAAGAACTGAATATGTGGTTTTCAGTGATCCTGTGGGTGCTTCTGTAGAAACGGACACATTGGCTTTGAGCAACCACACAAAAAAGGGATTCATTCATACAGGATATAGGTAATGCGCAGCCGAGGGCTCACTGCAAGCAGTGCTCTGCCTGGGAAACGTCAGAAAAAACTGGCTGCTCTTTCTCCTGGTACCGCTGCATTTTGTGCTTACACAGTAACACTTTTTGTCACTTCAGCCTGTTTGTCATCTGTACGATATCCTGCTTGCCAGGGCTCTAATGAAACGTTTAAACTGAATTATTATTTGTATTCACGATTAGGAAGTTTCATCTGAACACCTAAATTAATGATTAATTATCATGTCTCCAGAAAATATGAAAAAAAACCTCATGCCCGGGTCAGCGATTTGGCCACAGCCACTCATTAATGTTTTGGCACTGCTGGGAACAGAAATTAGGAATTACAGATGCCATGCATTCCCCCTTACACAGTTCTCATTGCTTAATGTTTCATAATGGAGATCAATAAATGTAGCAACTTTCACCAACTTTCACAACTTTCCAGTCCAGGCTTGGAAATGCTTTAATAACATTTAACTTAACCTCTCTGTGAAGTGGGAAGTGGAAGTTTATAGTGGAGAACAATTCTTGACAAAGACTAATATTTGTGACAGAGAACACTGATTCTGTGAAGGAATGGATGACTTCTGAGGATTGTTTCCCCCCATTTGATTTATGCTTGACAGATGCAAAAAAACCCAGTTCAAATACAGCTGTGTTAAGAAAAGAACACACAGGCATTTCCATGACTTTCATCTTGCTTTGTATTTATGTCATGATAAAATATGCTTTTGTGGCTTGCATCATCAAGGGGCGGAACATCTGGAAAAGTCATGTAACAGAAAATTGTCCATAAAGCTAAATATGATTGTTTTCTTTTAATAAAACTCTCAAAGCAAACAGCTGGATAACACTATGACTAGCAGTAACCCTCACTGTGAGTGACATATGCTAGAATGATGGTTATAGGATCCCAAAGGAAGAGGCAAAGAGGTGTCATAGAATTTCTTGGTGGTGAGCCATGGCGGAGGCATGTGTGACAGTGGGTACCCATGAGCTGCCCTGAGGAATACCAGGTTAAAAGGCAAAACAGCCTTTGGGAACCACCTGCCACCCTTGAAATCATGCAGACCATTTCAGTAATTTGCATTGTTTTATTTTTATCTCTTTATTTCTATATTTCCGTAGGATTTCTGCTCAAATGATTTAATTTGATTCCATGTATTTTTCCAGTAGTTGTTTCAGGAGCCAAAGCACTTTATATAAAATCTGCAATCAAAAATGACACTGAATTGCTATTTGTACAGCTCTGCATTGGTGTTCTGTGTGTTCCCACTGAGCAGCTGCAGGCCTGGAAAGGCTGTCACCTCCTGCTCTGTCTATCCACCTCTGCCTTAAATGCTTGTAAACCAGTGGCAAGAAGAAAGGAATCATTTGTGCTCAGTAAAGGAAATATTTGCTTTCTAATTTTCTTTCTAACTCTTAATATTTCTTGAAGCCTCAGAGAAAAACATATTCCAGGTATGGACTGCTTGGAAGCCTGATTCAAAGAAGAAACATGGACATAAGTTACATGGCTAAGGTCATGCTGTAGCAAACATCCTGCTGAATAAATGAGTACCCAGAGTTCAAATTAGCAGCTCTTATCAGAAATGAAAGAGCATTAGAGCATTAGAGCAAAGAATATTAGAGCATTTATAAGCTTTTAATTATTTTCCTTCTGCTTTGAAAAATATCTTGACATGTCCACTTGGTTGAGGCCCCGCATTATCCCTGGGATCTGCACTGACTGCCCGCAATCCCTGGGGCTGATCCTGACTCAGAGGATGCTGGTGATGAATGTGGTTCTGCAGATGTGCCTGGCTGGGCTTCCCTTGCCTGGGGTGGCTAGAGAGGGGCTGATCCTGAGAGGCATCCAGTGTCACCAGAGTTACTGATGGAATGGATCAGTTCTTGGTGCTCACATTCCCCAAAGGCAACTCAATGCTCCATGTGCATCACCAAGTCCAGAGGGCTCTTCATGAGAGTGCTGCTGATCCCTGCATAGACAGGGGTATGATGAGCTGAAATTGGGTAAATATAAGTAATTACAACCAATTAATCTTCTAGGGCAAACTGGGCTTTCCTCAGTAATTGTAGGTATTGCTGTTACCAGTGTGTGTACAGTGGTGCATATTTTTATTTTGCTAGCAATTGAATGATAGATCATTGGTACTAGCTTGTGTATCCAGGAGAAAACAGATAAACCTGGTTCTCTTTGAAGGGTTCTGTTACAAATAGGAGATCTGATCACGCTGTAACCTTAAGAAAACAAATGGTTCACATTGCTAGAGATTAGCACATGCATAAGGAGCTGTGTAACCCAGCATTCACTGCAGTTCTGGTGAACTTCTTTGGTATTTATGTAGGGTTTTAAACTGATTGAATGGGCCTGTGGAGAATGTAACATCATGGCCCAAAGAGCAGTGCAGCTCCTGACTCCCTGCAATGTGCCAGTAAATTGGGCTCCTACCAGCACAGCCAAGTTCTGGGACTTCAGTCACTGTAAAATCTGTTTGTTACTATATTTCATGTTTTCACCAGGGCCAGTGCATGCTGGAGTTGCCTGGGCCCAGCCTACCTGCCTGCCTGGGTGGTGCTCTCCCAGGTGAGTCCTGTGGGGTCTGATCTGAGTGTTATCTCCGCTCTCTTCCCCTTTAGTCTGGCCAGAATTGCAGCAGGGCCCTGTCTGATGCTGCCTTTGTCAGAGAAGGAGCTAACCTGGTGCCCCAGACTTGTTTATATCAGCTGTTAGATGGAAATTCTCTTGGACTCTGGGTTGGATTTTATGTGTTTGAAATGGGAAACTATATCAATATCCTTTCATGTCTCTTCCTATAGTATTTTACAGTACAGAAGACAGAGGGAACAATGGGTTGAATTAAATAAAGTGTTTTACAGATTCTGCTCCAGAACCTTTGCTTGACTTCTTAGACTATATAAGGTAACAATATTGATTTATTAGGGACACCTAAGCCTCCAACAGAGCTCAGAGAGAGGGATCAGGTCTTGCCGCTGATGCTCTGGTACCTGCCTGCTTTACACTGGGCAGCAGGGCAGGGAGATGTACATGTGAGAAACCACAGCTGCCCTGAGGATGCCCTTTATAAGGGATGACCTGGGACTTTTGGGAAGGTGCTTCATGTCTTCGAGGCCATAAATAACCTCTAAGATGTCAGGCTGGCATGTAGTGGGGAGCAAGAGGGTCCTTCCTCCTTCTTCTACCCCTACACTTTGCTCTGTGCAGCTCCAGCCGCCTGGCCAGGCTGTCTGCAATGTGTGAGGATTTCACCAGGGAAAAACAAGCATCCCTGGCTGCTGTGCAGAGTCCTACTCTGGTTAGTACCCCACACAGGAATCACAAGCTCGTCACTCAGGCCAGTGGCAATCCGCTGAAAACAAAGGGTTCCTTAATAGCCGAGATAAGCAGATAAGGCACTGCTGTGCTATTTAAAGCGCAGTATTTATACCTGAATAAAGTTACTCCAATTTCGGAGCAGGGTGTTTGCTGGGAAAGCTGTATTTACATTCCACCCCAGGGACTGAAGCGCCCTTGCACACTTTCATGTATCTCCTTTCTTCAAAGTCAGATATTTCACCTACAGCTTCATTCCTGCCTACAATTACACTAGGCAGCTCCCTTCAGTCCTTTTGTAACTTTTTTTGATAAACAGTGGTGGCAGGCACAGAGGTGGCTACGAGCTATGTCTGCACCTCATTACCTCACTCAAAAGAAATGCAGTGTGCTTTGGGACAGCCCTGTGAGTTAGGAAAATGGTGTTTTACAGATGGGAAGAGAGACAAAGAGCGGGTGAGCGCCTTGCCCGGGATCCCACGGGATGCTGGCAGCAGGGAGTTGTATTTCTGTCTAGTGCCCTAACCACTGATCCATCCTGTCTCCTGCTTTCGGGCGAGAGAGTCTGAAAATGCCATTGATTTGCACTTTCTAGTTCTGGGGAAGAAAGGTAGGGCTGACTAGACTATACAGGGAGACATGCAAAAATAAACAGAAGACAATAAACAGCATGATGTAAATTAGCTTTGTAAAACTTTAATAATCTAAGATGCTATTTAGAACACACAGGCAAGGAGATGTCTGTTAAAAAAAAAAAGAAAGATATGATTTTAACCAGATAAAATCCCTTTAATTAGTCTGAAATTCTTGCCTATGTTTTATAGCAACACACTTCCGTATGCATGCCAGAAAGTCGGGGAAACATGGAAATCATTGTCAATTTGCAGCATTCAGTGCTGGGATGCAGCAGATTATTTCAATGAAGGCTAGATAAACCATGTCTGTAGAAAACATTTATTTGGTGGTCTCTTTGCATTGTCATCTTCCACTGCACATCTGGTTTGGGAAGGAATAAAAGAGCCTATGCTCGAGAATCAGGTTGCTTATATGATGCAATATTTAAATGATTTTTGTTTTTCATAAGTCTGGAAAAGTAATTGTCATCTTGGTTCTAACATTGAACCCCTCTTATTGTTGTGGGTGACCTTGGACCACGATGGAAAGCAGTATTCTCCAAACTAGAGATGTTTTCCCTCACTGATATGGGGACAAGGCTTCTCCTACATCTGCTCAGCATCAAGGTAGTCCTGAAGGGAGTTTTGGAGTGTACCATGACGTAGGTGATGTGGATTAATGGCTGGAATAAAGGTCACGAAATCTCCTTGTTCCTGGAGTTGCACACAAATGGACACTGGGACCCGAAGGCGTGGGGCACAGGAGGAGCTCTGCACCAGCTGTGGAGCAGGCTCAGGGCAAGTGTGTACTGGGGAAAAGAACGTTCTTGCATATTTTCCATTGCACTAACCACAGGCAGTTTGTTTTCAAGCAGTTCTGTTACTGCACTGTGGCAGGAATGGGCTGCGTGTCCCTCCCGTTGCTGTGTCCCCACCTGACACCTGAGGCACGTGGGGGCTCTGGGGCTGAGAGCACAGCGCTGGCTGGGCAACCAGGACGGGAGCTGCACATGCTGAGAGCACCTGCTTGCTCTAGCTGACACCCTGCCTTTAATCTTCAAACACTGAATGTATTTTCCCCAGATCTCTGGTTGCCTCCGTGAGGTGTTTGTTTGGCCCTGAGCTTGGCTGCCAAAGGGGGGACACCAGCTCTTTCCCACCCCAGCTTCCCCAGGAGGGATGGTGCAGCCTTGACCTCAAGCATCAATTAACCACCAGTAAATTAGTGCTAATGATATTTTCCCATCAGATTTTAAAGCCACTGATGTTTGCTGTGACAGTGGACAAGGTTGGGTGTCACCTCCAGCAATCAATGATTTGTCAAGGTCATCTTTCTGCTGTGCAGAAGCAGCACAGTGAGAAAAGGGGGTGGATTCAGAGAATCCCATGGTTTGGGATGCATGCTGGCTCACAGCCCACAGCTGGCACAACGGGGGGAACACAAAAGCTGTGTCACAGCAGGAAACCCCCTGCCTTCCCTGCCAATGTCCCATGATGGGAACATGGGGAAAGCAATTTCCTTTTCTGTCTCAAGTTCTCTGCTGCCTTTGTTTCCAGGTGGCTCCATACATGAGTGGTCTTTTGGTCTCCAGTTTTCATGAAAATGCCTGTACAGCTGAGAAAAAAATCAGAGCACAGCTTTGAAAAGAAATATTTTTTATTTACACCTTCTAGCATAGTATTTTTTCATAGCCATACTCTCCACAACCGAGTCTGTGGTTCCACCAGAGGAACTGTTGGCAGCTGAGGACACTTCCATCCTGGGGGACTCCCCTGGAGCACCCATATCCCTGTGCAAGGACCCACCCATGTCAGGTGTCCCCTTGGTGGCTGTTCCCTCAGGAGAGTTCAGAACATCCCACCTCATTCCAGAGAAGGAACCCAGTGCTAAGCTGGGGTATTGGCAATGTCTGCTGTCAGGGGTTACATGGCCTTGGAAGAGGCACACCCTTGATTTTCCAGTCACTTACCAGCCTGGTAAGAGAAGGGTTGTGCAAATAAACGCAGTGTTTAATAAAAGTGAAAACGGACAGAATTGGGTACTTCACACTCACTGTAAAATTGAAACCTGATTTTTTTTTTGGTTAAAAAATTCACTGGCTTTTTTTTTCTTTTTTTTCCATTTAGAAATGAGTGATTTTTGAACAAAGAGAGGAGACTTTGTTTAGAAATGAGTAAAATTTGTGCTATCATTAAGCAAAGGGGATTTGCAGTGGGAATATCTCAGTTTGTGCTGACATACGTGTGTGTGTTCCCATGTGAGAACTGGGCTTTGCTAAACACACATTTGGGGCTAAGCACTAACTAATGTGTTTGAGCATCACTCATGAAGAGAAGGTGAAAATGCTCTGCAGATGCACTTGACAGCTGTTTGCCAAGTCAGAGAAGATTTCCTTTCTCCACGCTCTTGAATCGCGGTTTTTTGTTGGGTGGTAGGGCCCCTCACTACAAGAAAGACATTCGTAGAATAAGAACTGTTAAGGTTGGAAAATATCACATTTAAGATCACCAAATTCAACAGTGAGGGGCTGGAGCATGTCCAGAGAAGGACAATGGAGCTGGGGAAGGGTCAGGAGCACAAGCCTGATGAGGAGCAGCTGAGGGAGCTGGAGGAGCTCAGCCTGGAGAAAAGGGAGGCTCCGAGGGGCACCTTCTCACTCCCTACAACACCCTGAAGGGAGGAAGGAGCCAGGCAGGGTCAATCTCTCTCCCAGGGAATAAGCAATAGGACAAGAGAAAATGGCCCCAGATTGTTCAAGGGGAAGGTTTAGATTGGATATTAAAGAAAATTTCTTCACTGAAAGGGTGACCCAGCCATGACAGAGGCTGTCCAGGGCAGTGGCGAAGTCACCATCTGTGGAGGAATTATAAAAGGTGTTTGTGTGGCACTTGGGACATGGTTCAGTGGTGGGCTTGGTAGTGTTGGGTTAATGGCTGGATTTGATGATCTTAGAAAGCCTTTCCAACCTAAACAATTCTGTGATTCTGAGAATGTTCCATCACTGCAGGAACACTTGCCATGCTTCCTTTGCATCCCATTCTGCTGTGAGTGCTGGGGTGTGATTTATGGTAATGGTCTGAGTGATGGGATTTGCTCTGATTTGCACTGATCTGAGGCTCAGCACAGCTCACCTGCATTCCCTCTTGTCTCCCTGAGTGCAGAGCCCTGGCCTGCAGTGCTGGCTGATGGGGCTGCACTTTGGGACAGAGGAGAACATTTTTGCTGGATTAAGAAGGAGCTAAACAAAGCCCAAGTCAGATATTAATTACATATCAGTAACTCTCCTCTTTTTAAGAACTACCCACATGTTTTTTTGTCTTTCCATGTCTGAAATAACATCACTTTTCCTGTAGTTTTGCAAATATTATCACTGTTTCTCTTAAGTTCTCTGTCCTTTCCAGACATTCCCCTCTTCTCATCATGCCATGGATATATTTAACAGAAGAAAACCCAGTGGATTTGTTGTCTGCTCTGTGGTAATGATGGGATCACTTTAGCTTTGCTAAATGCTGCTCTGAAGCAAGTCAAGAGTGAGCACAGGTCTAATAAAGAGCAGGTCACAACATGCACATGGATTTTTTAAGAATCTGGGTATTATAGGGTTTTTTCAAGTTGGGCTCCTTCTCATGTTTGAGATGAGAGCGCTACAGTAACAAGACAACCAGATGTAAATGAGCTCTTGATTTCATTTTGAGATGACAAAGATAATTAAATGCCAGGAAGAAGTTTATCCTCTGCTGCCATTTCTTGAAAAATTTACATTTTCTTGAATGCATCCTTTAGGTGATTAATAAAAAATGAAAGAAAAATCCAATATCTGATGATGTGTCACAATTTTAGATGAAATAGGTAAGTGAACCTGTTCATTCTCATACAACTCTGATTTCAGAAAAGTAGCAGAGAAGCCTTTTGCAGGATAAAACATCACCTAACACAAGTATTTGCACAGGAAACAAACCAAGGTAACCAGGTACAGTCCAATTCCTGCTTATCAGCACTTACAGATTTTATGGATTATCTGTAACCACTCGTCTTTACTGAATTCAAGATTACTTATTGGACTGCCATAAAGCTGCTGAGGTGTTGCTTTGAATGTGCTGTAAACCAAGAGCTTGGTTCCTCCTGTGCAGGCACAAGGGGCAGAGCAACTGAAGTCACTCCATGGAAGAGTGACTCCATGGAAGTATGATCAGCTCCATTTGGGAATGTCAGGGGGATCCCACAGCCCAGATTACACTCGATCCCAGTCTGAGGGCACTGGAGGTGCAAGGAAGAGGGCATGGGGAAATGAAGATAAAGTTTATCTACTTTTATTGCTGTTGCAGAAACAGCTCATTTCACACTCACCAAGCAGGTGAATTCATTCACTTTTGTTTTTATCACTAGTGGTGGTCTTGCCCACAACACCAACCACATTAGTTCCCATTCCTTACAAACAAGAAGCACTAACCATTTATTTCCAACCCATGTTCCCAGTGCCCTGGTACTGGAGACAGGGATCTCTCCCGGGTAGTTTGATTTCCGTGGGCACTGTCACCACCTAGTGGCATCTCCCTCTTGCTTTGCGGGGGCAGCTGTTGCATTATCCTCCTGCAGGTTTTGCCCCGTGGTCATTCTTTTCACCCCTTGTCGCCACGGCTTTGCCAATTGGCAAGTTAAAAGCTGGTTGAGCCAGACCGAGCTGCTCCCAAGCAGGAGCAGAGGGAAAATCTGCCGGATAAAGCTGCCACCCCTCCTGAAAGCTTTTAACTGGAGGGTTGTGTTTGAAGATGTTTGAGTGCAGGAGGAAAAGAGATCCTTTTGTGGGAGACTTTTGTGCTCTTGAACACTCAGGCTATTGCAAAGTGGAGATGTTGTGAGTTGTGAATAGATAAAATATAATCACTGGCAATAACACATCAGGGGGGTGTGTGTATGTTAATCATACAGCCATGGTTATGTTAGTTAGTGTTTTGAATCAATTAACAAAGCAAACGCAGAGTGGAGACATGCCCTACTCACTGCTCAGGTCTCTGTGCCATCCCCCCACGTGTGAAACATCTGCATGTCAGGATCAAAGCTGAGCTCATGCTTTTCTGTCTAATGCTAAAAAATGAAGATGAGCAATATTGTGTGTTTGTCCTGGATTTCCCTCCCTTGCTTTGTCCCTGAAGCCCTCAGTGGGGTCTGTGATGTCCCAGCAGGGGGCTGATGTGTTCAGAGCTGCTCCCATGCAAGAGCTGGAGGGTGACACCACTTGTTGTGTGATGATGCTTGATTTTAGAGGGGTTGTTTTCATGCAGAAAAACAAGCCATGGACCCATTAATCAAAGCAGAAATTTCCCATTACTGAGGCTGAGAAGGCACAATAAGCAGGAAGAGGGTTGTGGCACTCTGTCTGGCATCGTGGGTTTCTCGGAAATGATTTTCAGCACTATAGACCCACTCACTATACATAATAATGTAACTTTAAGGCTTTTTTTTTCCCCATGTGCAGCTTTGGTTTGAGTTTTCCTTGGTTGCGAGTCACTGGTGACCACAGTGTGTGCATCATCAAGGAATCCATCCATAAGTTCCATTGTGAAAGCAAGGCCTGAGCTGGTGGATCCATCTCTCTCTGCCTGTCCCAGACACCATGCAAAACCCTGGGGAGCTGAGCTGCTTGCAAGGCACCCTCTTGCTTAGGAGAGGAAGGAGTCATAAAAATAGTGAGGAAAAAGGCAAAATTGGACTCTTTGGTGTGGTCTTGGTTATCTGGCAGCCTCAGCAGAGCCCCTGCAGCCCCCCTGCTCTGCAGCAGCCCTGGATGTGCATCCTTGGGTGTGCAGCTCAGTGTAGGAGACACCTTCAGAAAATGGAAAGGCAGTTGGGCTTCACTCTGTAACTTTTCCTACCCCCAACACCACCAGTGCAACTGCAGGACTGAAATGTCTTGGCTTTATGCAAGCAAAGCTGATGTCAGTGGATCACCCTGGGGAGAGTCTCATCCCCCCATGAAATGCCATAAATGCCATCAGGGGCTGCCCTGGTTTGGTTTAGAACATCCCTGCAACCTCAAATAATGCCACTGCTCGTGTCTTATCCATAGCACTGGACAACACTTCACGTGATTTTTCAGTTTCCTATTTTTTAATTTAAAAGATACTTTTCCTTATCCCTATGGCTCTCCAGTTCACAAGCGCTCTGTGAGCAGGGGAGAGAGCAAATGAGGAGCTGGTCTAAGAAAAATGAAGGCAACCACATCAGAAAACACAGGAGCATAAACCTCACAAAGAACAGAAAATGAAAATGACTGCTTTTCAACCAATTAAGCTAACTGTTGGGTTTTTTGTTGTTTTGCTCTTGGCTGCAGCTTGGAGCTAATGAAGCACAGTGAAACAGCAGATAGCTTCTTTGGAGATACCTACTGCTCCTTCTATGATCATTTGATATGAACTGCTGTAAGAACTGTGTGAGTTCTGCTCAAAATTTGAATTAAGGTATAAAAGCTGAACTATTATGAATTTATGGCTATATCATATATATGACTTACAGGGCCAGATCTTTCATAGTGTTACTGATGTCATCCTGGAGCCAGGGCTGGATATGTTGTTGGAAGTTTATTCTAAGAATGGCCCAAACCAGTAAATGCCAGTTCTTCTTTCCAGAATATACATTAATTTCTCATCAGCTGCAGTGGAATGTGTGCAAATATAGGAAGAGTTTTGGTGTTAACTAACTTTATATTGTGCTGTTAATGCTGAGGTTTTGCAGTATGTTAGGTGGAACTACAACCTGGTGGAAGTCCGTGGTAAAGCTGTTGGCTGCCCTGGGGCACCTCCTGTCTCCTGTCCTGCCCTGGGAAAGGCACTGTGCATCTGTGTGGGGAGGGGATGAGACCTGTGCTTGGGGGGAAGGTGTGGGGACCTTGAAAATGGCCTTTTTTTGTTATGTTGCTATGGTATTTGGGAGGAATGTGTCTTAACAGCATTGATAGCACATTCATATTTATTCACCTGGAAATCTCAGCTTCAAAGGAACAACTTGCTGTTCATTTTCCTTTTATTGACTCACGTTAAAAAAAGAATGTGATTGTATTCAGGAAACCTACTTCTGGGGTATTGCCAATCAAAATATTTGGTGAGCCCAGTCCTGATTAAAAGGCAGCAAATGGAGGCCAATTTATCTACAGGAGTGATCCCGAGTGCTGCTGGTGTTGTACAGAAGGGGAGCTCATGCTCACCCAGCATTTGAGGCATGTCCCCCCTCCACTGCAGCTTTGTTCTGGGAGGGCCAAATCTACCTACAGGTTGCCTTAAATACCTAAATTGCTGGTAATCATCTAATAACTTCTGATCCCTGCCCCTTGCACCATTCCTCACTGAAAGCCAAGTGCAGTGAGGTTTGGTAGGACCCAACACCAGAGATTTCCTTTGTTGGTTCACAGAGCAGTGGGTGCTTAAAGCCAAAATGTAATTAGCTATTGGTATTTGACCAGGATTCTGTGGTCAGCTCTTGTGAGAGGTCATGAGGTCTCCACTGACCACAGGAATATGGTTTTGCATCCCATGACAGGTATGATAAACCTTCAGCTAATGTCTCTGTATGATGTTTGGGCTTTGATCTCTCTCTGCAGCCATCCTTTAAGTTCAGTGTAAGAAACCATGTCTGGTGCACAGGGAAAGATCCACTAACTCCTTCTGCTGACTTTGTCCAAAAGAGCAATTGGATGCCTACTCTGTTGCTTGCTTCTGAATTTGTGAGTCTTCCAATTGGTGCATTTTGAATTCATCTATAGAGAAACAAAGATTTAAATTTTGCCTTCACACCCCATGAGAAAAGCAAAGCAAAAGGGGTATAATGTTTTACACAGGTGTTCTGTAGAATCTGTTTTTGCATCTTTTGTGAAAGGAAGTTTGGGGCTTTGGCTCAGTTTCAGCTGAGCTGTTATTACCACAGAGCCAGGGTACCTCTCTGGGAGAGCTGGAGCACAAAGGGCTTGGTCAGGACTTGCACAAACGGGTAATGGACCTCAACCATTAAATGCAAGTTCTGACAGCATGGGTCAAACTCTGTGTGTCAGTCTTTGGGTTCCTCCTTTCTCATTCTCCTAATTGGGCTCATTTTCTGTTTAAAAATAATTGGCAGAACTTTATGATGTGAAAACAAAAATAAGGTGACTCCTGCTGAGATCTGTGAAGGCAAAATGTTTTCATGTGCTTTGGAGTTCACATAACAAACCTTTCTGTCAGAAGATGTGTTAAGAGATGCCTTTTGCTGTGACATGCTTTCAGCTGGGTGTTACAAGGGGCTGCTTTCTGGGACTGGCAGAAATAGGACTTTCAAGTTTGGATCACAGAAAATGGTGTGTGTAGTGGTGCTCTGTAGATCAGTCAGGACTGAGGGAAAAAACCCAAAACAACAAAAAAACCCCAAAACCCAAGGAGGAAAACCACGATTTATTCTCCCCATTGATCTCTGAATACTCAAAAATAAGGAAAAACAAACAAAACTTTTTTCTTGTCATATTCTGGAGGTTGAAATGCTGGACATGACTAGGGAATGTGCCTTTTCAGCCTGGAAAGCCAACAGTACCCTGAGCTGCATCAAAAGTTTGACCAGCAGGTTGAGGGAGGTGATTCTACCCCTCCACTCTGTTCCCCTGAGACCCCGCCTGCAGGGCTGTTTCCAGCTTTGGGACCCCCAGCATCAGAAGGATCTGTGGATCTGCTGGAGTGAGACCAGGGAGCACACAAAGGTGCTCCAAGGGCTTGAGCAGCTCTGCTCTGGAGACAGGCTGGAAAAGCTGGGATTGTTCAGTCTGGAGAAGAGAAGGCTCCAGGGAGACCTTAGAGCCCCATTCAGTGCCTATAGGGGCTCCAGGAGAGTGGGAGAGGGACTTTGGACAAGGGCATGGGGTGACAGATCAAACTGGAATGGCTTCAGACTGGCAGAGGGCAGAGTTAGATTGGGAAGAAATTCTTCCTCATGAGGCCCTGGCACAGGGTGTCCAGGGAAGATGTGGATCCACAAGGTGAGGCTGGATGGGCCTTGGAGCAACCTGGAAGGTGTCCCTGCCTATGGCAGGGAGCTGAGTGAGATAATCTTTAAAGGTACCTTCCAAAACAAACTATTCTATGATTTTAGAAAGCTTTCTTGCCACAGTATTTGTGAAATGAAGGAGGAAAAAAAATCATCTCCCAACACTTGGAGGCAGGATTTCATACTGATCAAATCCTGGCTTACCAGTTAAACTGCAGTCCAGCTTCTTTGCCAACTGTTTGCTTAAAATTAACCTGCATAGAGTTGATGTATTTTAAAGACTTCCCCGCAATTCACTGGGAAGTTAAAAAGGAGGAGGAAGGAAAGATAGTGGGCTGATTGGCCAGCAGCAGTCCTGAACAGGATCACAACCCAGGTGGCTGCAAGACTGGGCACAGCCCTGCAATGCTCGACCCTGTGCTGAGGCAGGGCTTGGGCATGTCTGTGCTCACCCTGAAACCTGAAAATGGGCAGCTGCCTCCTCTCCTTGCTCTTGCTCCAAGGAAGGAGCAGGCTGTGCCACAGCTGTGTGTGGTCCAGCATGGTCCAGCATGCCCTGTGGTGAGGTGCTATGGCCAGGAAATGCGTGCCCTGGCTGGCAGATCCACGCTGTGCTCTCCATCTCTAGGAGAAGGCTCCTGCCTGTGCCTAACTAAGAGCCTTGCAGTTATTTTCAGGGTATTCCTTTTCCATACTATCCCCTGAATCAACTCTGTGAATGATTTATTTCTGAGCCATTTGTAGGTGTCTCTGGACTGTAAATCCTGTTGTTTCCCACTGGATGTATGTGTTGCACAATATGCTTCTGCTCCCTCTTCAGGAGCAGGTATTTCTCAGTTTCAGTGTCTGATATAAAGTTCAACTTTATCAGCTGGGAAATGTGCATTTTGCTTTGATCCTGAAATATGAAATCACAATTTGTTCTCTTGGTGACTATTCCCAGTGGTGGCTTTATACATTTAGGCTTGGCATTTCATGGGGTCTTAATAGAGGAAACTCCCCATAATGAAAATATTCCTCTTACACACCCCTTCTAGAATGAGTCCAAGGGATAAGGCTGAATAGTTCCTTGAGGGTCCTCTAAAAACTCCAACAAAAATATATGGACAAAACCAACATAAGTGGTTGTGTAACTGATGGAAAGTCATTAGATTAGCAATGGAAATATCAATTCACATTTTGGGAGAAGACAGGAAATATTTCCCAGTTATTCCAGGGGCTGGTCTAGGTGATACATTGTACATGTCTTAGCTGATGGTCTTACTTTTGTCAGAGTGAAATTTGCTGCTTTGCCAAAGTCACAAGAAATATGTGACACAGTTTAAGGGGCATTTAATTGAAATGCAGCCCTTGTGTTGACTGTTTGATGGTGAGTTTCACTCCAAGTTAGCCCTTAGAGCTAAAGATTTATATCATGTGAAAAGAGGCATACAGAGATTTTAGCTACCCCGAACATACCCTGCAACCCCTGAGAGTCCCTCTGACATCCAAGTACTGCAGGGAATTGTAAAAAGTTAACATGACTATAAAGAATCTGCTGGCTTTATAACCATTGCATGAATAAGGCTCATACAGAATTCTACAGGATGTATCAGGAGAGAATATAAACAAAATTCCAAGCACTTTATATATAACCTTGTAACGTTTTTATAGGTCTGCATTGCTTTCACCCCCATAGCATGAGAGTTTCCTACAACCAGTGCTTTGGCACGGGGGAGCTGAGTAGCTGATGCATGAGTTTATGGATGTATTACCCCTCTGCCTGCATCTTGTTGGAGCTGCCCATGAATTTGCACTCTCTTCTCAGATTTTGGATGCTGAAGGCACTGCTGTAGCTGCTGCAATGGAATTTTAGCTGAGAAAGAGGAGAAAAGGTTGTGGAATATTTTGTCAGGTCTAGATCCAGCCTCAAACTGCAAAAGCCTTGATGATGTCTTGGCACTGCTATTGCTCTGCACAGACATTTCAGCTGCCAGATTTGTTTTTATCACATGAGGAAACAAACTCTTTAATGAATGAAAACAGATGCACAAGATTGTGTTGAAAGTCACTTTGTAAAAATACAAGCCAGAAACCTTGGAAAAGGCACCGAAAATATTAATGGAATTCATTCTTGGCAATGAAAAGTAAATACACATTATGCAGCTATTCTCTTTTAACTGCACTGTACTCCTTCCTTGCATTTCCACACAATCCACGTGGAGTAGGACTTCACGCAGGACTCCAGCATGGTTCCTCATCCTGTGTAGCTCATCATGGTGCACTGGCCATTGGAGTGAGTTCCCTGGCTATTTTGTTCACAGAACAGAAAGGTCCAGAAACATAAGTAGTTGAGAAGATCTTGTCCTCTGACAGGAAGGAGAGCAAATGCGAGTTAAATCTTGGAAAGAGCCAGGTCCATATAAAAGCTTGCACTAACAGCTGGTTTCAGTTTGGACAATTCCCACTGACCTGAGTGGTTTCTCCAACAGGACCTACACAAATTAGTCAGTACAGACTACCTGTCATCCACAAGGTACCCAGCACGTGTTGCAACATGTTATTCCATGAAACAAGCTAGTTAAAACTCTCTGAGAGCTACTGAAATGCTCCTAAACAAAAAAATAAAATGCCTGGTTAAAACTGGATTGAACCAGAAGATATCTTGCAACTTTGCTGCCCAAATCACTTTAAACTTCTTTGATGCTCATTTTACTAATACAGAATCAGATGAGAACCCACTGTAACTTGGGTAAGAGACTGGTTTGGGGTTTTAAATCTCTGAAATTAATGATTAACTTTTCCCAAGAGATTTATTTTCACCTTAATACAGTCAGGAACTGCTATTAGAATATGTTGCACTGACAGCCTTGACCCTTGACTGTTGGTCAAGGTTTCGTGCCACCAGCCCACGTTTGCAAATGGACAGCAATGCCATCTGGGATAGAACAAGGATGGGTGAACACAGCTGATGCCGTTCCCAGGGGGGACCAGCACAATAATATGGGAGAGCCAGAGTTTTCCAGGTGAATCTGAAATGAAATTAAATAATTTGTGTTTGTTTAATATAGGGATGTCTGATACTATCTGTCTACAGCGTTAGTCTGTGCTGCTGTCTTTGAAGCTAATAATTGGCATTAGGGTGGTGTGTTGGTTTCCATGTTAGGCATGAATTTGGAATGAATCTCAGTTATCCAGACAAATGGGCATTTTCATGGTATTACCCACTACCACATGATGTTACATATTCCTCATCAGTGGCTGTGCTCAGGTTTGGGCATCATTGGGGTTTGGAGCTTTTCCTTAGCTAATTAAGCCTTGTGAGAAGGGCAGAAATATTTGGGTTGTTGGTTAAAGGTTAAACCAGCAAAATATGTCAAACTTAGCCAAGAGATGCTTAAGGTGGTCATGGCTTGTGATGCTGGTGGGACTCAGCGCTGGGGATGCCACCATTTATTAGTGCAGTGTGTGGAGTGGCAGCTAAGGATGGGGGAAAGCAAAATGCAGATGAAACATCAGAATGTGCCCTTAAAATAAGATCTTTAAAGCCCAAGTTAGTTTGTTGAAAATGACATTGCTATAAATCCCAGGGAGTTTTGGTAGAGAGCAATCCCAGTGGGAGAAAGGCAGGCTGGAGGAGCCCAGGAGCTATTCACAGGCTTTGGTTCTTTGGTTTTGGGTGTAGCTCTTGACTCCATTGCAATGGGCTTACATTAAGGATGAGTTGGATCTGTTTTGTGCAATGGCTTGAGTTTTTTGGATTGCAAGTTCTTAGATGATGCCCACAATGGAATTTTAATTAGGAAACTAAGAAAGGTTCTGCTGGGAGACGGGTAAACCACAATAATTATTGGCAGTGAGAAAGTCAGCAAAGAGCAAGTAATCAGGGGATTTATAGAGGTCTTATTGAGAACTACCTAAATTCCAGTTTTAAGGACACCTGTGAAATAATCTTTCATAAGCAGAATTGCTTAAACCTATAGCAATTCCACTCCTCTGCTTTATCCAGTGTTCAGCTGTACCTACAAGCTTTAATGAGTACATTGATGAGGATCAAACTGGCTGTGTGGCCACTGAATCTGTAATTACCACAATGCCAGAATCTCCAGAAGAACTTCCCAAGGGATGCTGATTCTATGCTAATGACCATGGAAACTCCAATGCTCTGGCAAGGTGATCAAGATGCACAAGGAAGTTTATCTGTAAGTTTAACAGCACCACAATTCTCTCACAAAACAGCAAATTGCAAAGTATAAAAAGAGTTCTGAAGGGTTTGTATTTCCAAGTGCATCACCTCTCTTAGAAAAAGACTATTGAAACATCAAAATAAAATGACACTTTACATTTTTATTTAAGAAACAGTTTGTAGATTTGCTCTCCTGTCCAAGATGCTGAATACTAAATAACCTGACAAGGAGTTCATTGCCAAACCAACATCCCTTGCACTGTGCTTTGAGTTCAAACTAACATGACCAATTTCACATGAAAATGTTCTTGGCATAGCAGAGTGCTTGCTTGGCTAAATCCAACCTCCTGCTTCTGTCTGCAGAAACAGCTGCACAAATTTCCTTCTGCCACTTCTGTGTATGAAGGAGGGTCCAGAAATGTCACTCTGTGCTGGGGATAAAACTTTACCTTTTCCTTATGGGTGGTCAGTCGATGGGATAGGCAGAGTTGCCATGCACACAGTTGAAGGCTGGTAGGAATATGGGATACCTTTACTGGACAGGCAATGACACCCACTGCTTGACCTAAAAGACGTGTCTGGGCTGGGCAATATCCACACCTACGATCTTCTCATGGGAATCGCTCTCCCGTCGTACGTAAAGGCTCCTCATGGCTTTTGTGGTATCGGCTGTTTCAATCTTGTGGAAGTAGCTTGGCAGAAATACCTAAAATGAGCATGCCCTTCTTGTTCTAAATCCCTCCTCTGTCCCTGGCTGAGCTTTGAGTCACACTCTTTGAGCAGTGGAAATGGGCTGGACTTCTCAGGTGTGCTCAGAAGGTCAAATCTCATTTTCTTAGACTCTGTGGCCCTGCTGTGCCACCTGCTAAGGCCACCTCTCTGTACATCAGCAAATGGGGCTGCTACTGAGGTCACAGGAGGTTTGTGTCTGTAAGAACAAGCCCCGAATTTGCAGCAAATGTCTTTCTGAAAGGATCCTGGCTCTGACCCTGAACTGCACAGCCCCACGCAAACTGCTTGGGGCCAGACTGCCAAGGTGTTTAGGTGTTGGTCACCTTTGAAAGGCTGGACTTTAACTTCATCTAGTATTCATAATGAAACAGGAAGGATAGCAGGAACTTGCACTTTCTGATGTGGATTTTACTAATTAGCCCAAATGCTGCTATAACACTTAATGGTTCTTTAAGGCCATGCATGCCATTAGTGCAAACTGCTTACTTGTAACGGAGTAAACAGCACGGTGTGAGCACCAGCAGGCTCCTGGCTGGGAGTCTGTCAGAAGCTGCTTCTTGTGCAGCATGTGGGAAGCAGGTTTGGCCATGGTGCAGCTGTGTGTTTTGCTGATGGGCCGTGGTTGACAAAAGCAGCACTGCTGGGTGATCATCACAGACAGCATCCCACGCTGCTGCTGCTGCTGGAGGGGTATCCAATGCCCCATCCATTACTTGGAGCTGCAAAGCCTTGCCCCTCCCTGGCTTTTTGGGTGTTTTTGGGATAGAGGGGAGAAGGGACAGCCCAGGAGCTGGTGGTAAGTGGCTACTTGGTACTATCCTTGTCCAAGGGAGAGACATGATGAAATGTGTCCAGCTCTGCTTAAATATTTCTTGATCAAATCAAACGGAAACTGCTCATTAGCTCCCACAGCCTGCAGAGACCATGTAAGTGTCAATTAAGATCTCCAGTCTGACTAGGGCAGTATAGAAGGGCCTCAGCAACCCATGAGCTACTCCAAAGGGAAAGGAGGATTTGCTTTATAAATAAGGTGTGTGGCAGATGTCACAGGCTGAACACAGGACTGATCTATGAGGCTTTTCTCTGTATCATTAGAGTTTGCATTACTGCTAAGCACAGAAAAACAAATAACTCCCTTAAGTTGTTAATTTGAATATACAGAAGCAAAAGGAGGAATAGGAGGAAGATGTAGGTCAAGTGCTTCAGGAAGATGCCAAGCAAATGTTCAAAGAACCACAAAGCTGGTTTTAACCAGTGTCAGAGGTAGCTGCATGTAGTTCAGCTGTTGGTATGGAATTAATTTTGTTCCTATTAGAAGAAAAAAAAAAGTAATAGTATGTGGTGCTGCTGGGCAATGTGGGGGCACTTTGGTGCAGCTTTTTGGTGTCCCTGTTTTGGAAAGCCCTCATGGTGCTGTGCTCATAGCCTGGAATGTGCTGCTGTCAGTGTCATCCTCCAGCTGGACCACCCATTGTTCCTGCTTGTAGGAGCATTCATAGCTGAGGCCAGCAAAGGGCTGGAGGCAGAAACTGCTGTCCCTTCCTTTCTAATACTGTGAAGGAGTAGGATTTTATGACTGATTTCCCTGATTTCAAAGGTACTAGAGGATGTTTGGGAGTCTGTAGGAGACTGGGGAAATTCAGGAGACTTGGCAAAATCTGCCACTAAGCCATTTTTTGATGAGAGGCTGAAC
The DNA here is from genome assembly GCA_013399945.1 of Ploceus nigricollis. Classification (NCBI taxonomy): domain Eukaryota; kingdom Metazoa; phylum Chordata; class Aves; order Passeriformes; family Ploceidae; genus Ploceus; species Ploceus nigricollis. Next base: position 1,774,728 of record VXBC01009447.1, read on the forward strand.
TAAAGGGCCTTTAAATCTTGTAGGACCATCAGACTAACCCAGAAAAAAATCCCAACTCTAACAGCAAGGGTACTGGCCAGCAGTGTTTCCACTCTACTGTTTGACCTCCTCTGGCCCTGCTGGCACCAATCTGCCTGCTTTGTCCCAGTCCAGGGCTTTGGGTCCAGGTTAGTCACACCATGCCTCTGCCAGCCAGCTCATGTGGTTAGGGCTGGCAGGATTAGCCTGAGGAAAACTTCACCAATGCAAAAACATTGTTTGGGGGCTGGAGAGACCTGACGTTCATCAGTGATCTCTGCACAGACACTGCTGCCTTTGATCAGGAAACCCACTAAACAGCCATCATTAAAACAAATTATTTTTTCTTAGTCTGACTTAAAAAAACCAAAAACCAATTCCCCAAACACCCAACTCCTTTCCTTAAATCTAAAAGGTTTTAACCCCTTTGTTTTCACATGACTCCATTTCTGAAAAAGGTTGTGAATGTGACCTTACTCAGTAGGCTGCAAGAGTTGCCTCCACTGTGTGTTCCTTGCCACATAAAGAGCACATGATTCATCTGTCATGAAGGGGAAAACCTTGTGTTATGTCTCCTGTGACCTACCTGGGGGTGAGAGCCTCTGTGCAGAGCAGCGCTCTGCACCTTGGCTTTTATGCTCTGCTGGTTGTATGGCTTGTAGAGGTTTTGGAGAATTTTTGTGTGGCTCTTGCCAGCCTTCAGGTGCTCAGTCTCAGCCTGGGCTGTGCTCATGGCATGGTCTCTGCTTAAACACTGCTGTGTGCTGGCTGAGTGTGGGCAGAGGAGTGAAGAGTGGAGATGTGGCAGAGCTCAAAAGCTTCCCCTGTACCTTGAGTCTTTGAGCTGGACAGAAAGAGTGGTTGGGTGGGAGGAAACCTCTGAGTTGCTGTGCTGCTCCAGATGAGCTTGTTTATGCCAAAGAAACTCAAAGAAAGAGCAAAACAGACCTAAGTAAGGTTAAACTTGGATTCAAAGGACCAAGTGTTAATGATCACACACCACATGTGTGATCTGTGCTGGGTTCACAACCTGTTTCCATTTTGGGGTTCAAAGAATAATGTGGGTGCACTGCATGTGCTCATGGCCATGCTGCTGCCACAGAGAGCTGTGAGCAGGGTACCTTCCAGGAAGGCTGGGGCTTGAGGGCTGATGTTGTTATGTTTTGTTGCCTCCAAAACCAGCCTCAGAAAGTGAGATAGTAATAACAGAGTAAATTAACTAAGTTTTTTCTTTTCTTCTGCCTTCTTCCCCTGCACACTGCAGACTCAAAGAAGGAAGCATTTGCAAGCTGGGAAACACCATCCCTGGTTTTGGAAGTGATGAATGGGAGTTTTACTCTTTGAGGAATTTCTAAGTCGTAATCTCTGAATTACAAGATTAAATTTAGAGCAGCTACAGGGATCTCCATCAAACGTGTACTTCTGGTGGTGCAAATCTTACTGGCCCTAAAACGAGAATGATTTAATTTCTTTAACTCATGTCTCTCTCTACTAAGAACTACTAAAAAGGAGAGTTATGCAACCAATCTCCCCAAGGAAGGCGGGAAAGCTAAAGCTGAGTGATATTTTCTCCCTAGAGCATAAGAAGCTGATAATTGGGAAGATACATGGTGCTGGCCATAATTTTGAGGGCTTTGCTCATTTTTATGGCTGCTCTTAATCTCATTCCTGACCTTCAAAGTTCAAGTCTTGTTGCTGAAGTCCTGAAATTTATTTAAAAGGGGACAAGACCTAATGAAATCAGCTGGTAATCAAAGTTTTTTTGAAGCCATTCCATTAATTCCTTTTCACCCTCCAGCAGAGATCTGATTTTGCCTGCTTTAAAGCATTTCCTATAACTCAGCAATAAAGGCAGACTGAGATCTTGTCTCTCAGGACATATCCTAGGCTGGAACATGTGAGGTGGTGGAAACCTGAGAGAGGACAGATCTTAAGTCAAGGGGAGGAAAAAAAGGCCAGGCTCTGCTGAAGCTAAATCTGTACAGAGATGTGGTCTGCAGCTGAAGATGTTCAAGCAATGCTGCTCTTGGTGGGTGTTTGTGGACACAGAGCCAGGCTGCAATGCATTTGGTGCTTTTGAAACCTCACAGTTAACTCAGAGTGGTGCTGAATCTCCTTGCAGCACAACTGTTAGAGGAACACAAGCCACTGCTGGGACCAGCAGCACCCTTTCATGGCAGCATGCAAAATGAGAGAGGAACAATCTTTGAGTTTGCAGGTTGCCAAAACTTCCATGATCTTCTCCAGGAGATGAGATTTTAGAAAGTGAAGAAGAGAGGCTGAAGTCCAAGTGAAGGAATATCCTTTGTTGCTGCACTGAATGGACAACTGTCACAGGTGGAACAACCCATGATGGAAAGAGGAAAGGTGTGATCCCAGCTTGGGTGAAGGAACACAGCCTGGGCCCAGAGGATGCAGACAGGGAGAGACACCATAGCAGCAGAGATGGAGGGACTATCAAATTATGAATGCAAATGGGGTATTATTTATGGCTTTTATGTTGGCATTTGATGAGCACCTTAATGTCTTGCCAGAAACAATGCTCTTAATGTTAAAAGAAAAGCTGCAGGCCATGAAAAGCGAGCACAAAAAGCTCGGGGCTTTCAGGGATAAACTTAAAGAAATATGGGAGTAGGTGTATAGGGAAATGAGAGATAAAATCAGCAGTTATTTCAGGGAAAAGGGCAATCACTTGGGGGTTGAAAGTGAGCTGAACCATTCATCTCACTAACGAAGAAGCAGGGGAACAAACAGTTTGGGAAGGGTCTTGGGGTGTCTTTAATACTGCAGATCTGCACAATGCAGAACTTGAAGCAGCAAAGGGAAAAGTCAGGTCACATCCCTGAGATTCAATATCCCTGACAGCCAACCCCTTGGAGAGGCTGCTATGAGAGAGAAGACTTCCAGTGGTGGACTGCCTGCAGTGAAGGCAAACACTGATCCCTTCCTCTCCCTGCATCTCATGCTTTGAAAAGGTGTTCTTGGAGTAGGAGGTGGCTACAACCATCCTGTGTGAGATGTAATTGCCTTGAAAAAGGTTGACAATATTCTGCAATCAAGGAGGGTAAATGGAAGCATGAAAGATGGAGATGTTATTGGTAAATATGGAAACTACTTTGGACAAGCTGGACCCCAAGCACTTGTGTCACAGCTTTAATGAGTGTTTGGGATCAGCAGAACCAGGGCTGTCAGTCCTTGTGCCCTCAGTGTGTTACTGCTCTGACAGCACCAGCCCAGCCATGGAGTCCCTAGGAGGCAGCTGGATTTGCAGCCTTTGGTCACTCTCCATCCTGCCCTTCTCATCTCATTTTCTCTGCTGGAGCTGCTCTGGAGCTGCTCACCCCACTGAGCTCTAGAGGAAGAGCTTCTTCACCAGCACTGAGCAGTGGGTGCCAGGGTTCTCCAGCCCTCACCAATGTGACATGAAATGGCCTCAAGCCCACTGGCATGGAAGAGGCTCTTGGCTCTGGGGCGTCTCCGGGCCCATCTCCTCCCCACCTCAGGTGGGAAACTCCACACAACTTGTTCTCCATCCCAGTGACAAATGCAGCAGTAAGTGAATTGGCAAAAGACATTACCATTTTTAATGGAATGGTTGTTCCCACATCCTCTTTCTGTCAGTGCCCTTCAAACCCACTTCCTTTAATTAAAATGCTAAATGTCTGCCCTTCATTTGCTGCCTCTGGTACTTTGTCCCTACAAATCCTACGCAGTGCCAAGGCTTTGATCTGCCCATCTGCTCTGATCATGATCCCAGGACACCTTCAATTAACATGCTTTTAAAAATCTTGGTTTTCCTTCAGATTTAAGCATTGGTGCCTTCTACTGGTGCCTTCTACTGGTGCTATTTAGTTCCAAGTTATTAGTCAATCTAGTTACAGAGTAGTTATTATTTAGTTCTTGGTTATTTAGTTATACTGCTTTTACCAAGTGTATTTTTGTACATGTGCACAAAAGAATATGTGGATTTGAACACAAGCCTTGCTCCTATATTTGGGAAATTTGATTTGGGTTATTTTTGGCTCTGGGTTCATATCAATCCTAAGCCTGTGCATGGAGAGGGCTGCACCAGCAGCCAGGGGCTGTCAGACAGGGCTGCCTGTCCAGCTCTGCTGGTGGCCACCCTCGTGGCTGTGGGCCCTCCAGTCTTGCTGAATATTTTTGGTCCTGCCTGGAGAACTCCCAATGTATGAAATAGCAGCATCACTAGATGGCACATGTGAGCTGCTCTTGTCTGACTAGCAGAGGCTAAGCCTAGCAGTGAGGTTTCTTCCCTTAATGTTACATTTTTTTATCCTTCTGTGGCTGCTTCAGGCAGCAGGATGCATCTAATGCATCCCAACCTGCCCTATAGCCCCATTAAATACCACTCTGTTATCCAGTGCAGTTCTGCCACCTCCCTGTTCCTGCCCTTTCCATCCCAGGGATGCACTAGGATAGAGCTTTTAGTTTGCCATCCTTCATAAGAATGAAATATAATAAAATAAATGAAAAAAATAATTATGAAGAAGTCTTAGCATATTTAATGAGCTCTTTCTGTAAAGGATTGCTTTAAATAATATTTTATGAATTCTGTCTTTGTACACATAACTGCTTGCAAAAATATTGGCAATCAAAGCCTAAAACTGCAGAATATTTGTGGTCTAATGGTCTTTGCTGGCAGGGAACAGGGTGGTGGCTGTCCCACTGTGTGGCCCTTCCCCTGAGATGTCTGTCCCCCTGCTGTCACTACCGGGGTGACATGCATCTAAGTTATGGCCTGAAGTTGCTAAAGCCAAGTGTCAAACATGCTCCTAAAGTGCCCTGGGCTTCTGTTAACATCTGCTGCCAAACGGGACCTTTGTCATGAGGAATTATTCTGTTTGTTGGGTGCCTTGTTCAGGACTTGGCATGCCAATTATTGAACTCATGGAGGAATTTCCTTCACTAAAGCTTTCAATCAAAGAATAAGATTAAAAATAATCAAAAAGAGACTTTTGGACAGACAGAAATAAAACATTTTGATCAAAAGAGAACAGAAAATGGTACCACTAATTACAGTCCATGGAATAGAGGCTGATGTGTGTATGTGCACATGTGTGTAGGGAGCTGGGGTTTATTGTCAGCTTCTGCCTTGTTCTTTCATAATTGAGGGTATTTCCACATGGTGACTGATGTGTCTCAGGACTAAGAGGAAAATCGCCTTTTCCTTCTCTAAGGTGGAGTACATCAAAGGGCAGAGCTTCTTCCAAAAGAGGAAATCCACATCCTTACAAGATGCTCTGCAAGCTGCTGTTACTGTCCTGCTCTCTGGGCTTTATCCAGGCTGGATGCAGCAAGGAAAGCAAATATCTGCTGAGCTCTCAAGGTTTGCGCTCCCAGGAGATGAGCTGCTCCCAGCCTCAGCAGAAGTGCCAGACATTGGGTAAGGCCTTGGCTTGTGCTTGGGAAACAGTCTTGTCTGCTCCAAACTCTGTTGGGATCCACAGAAAGGCTGTGCTGAGCTCAGCTGAGTGCAGTGAAGCATCTAAACTTGCTCATCTGTGTTTGAGCAAGCAGGTGGAGATTTTGCCCTGATCTTCCCTCTGAGTTGGAAGGGAAGCCCTTCTCACCTCTCCCACATGGACTTACTTTGCAAGATCTTTTGCACCAATTTTACCCTGTACCTGCCTTTATTTATATATAAACACCAAACCAGAAATTTTAAGGATTCTTGGCTCCAGTCACCCACTTCTCCTCCCTGCAAGGCTCAGTGGGATGACCTCAAGGCAACCAGCAATGCTCATCACCAGCTCTAGAAAATATTTCTTTAGGAATAAATCTCTTTTTAGGCATTTTTATAAGCATAAAGCAGGGTGAAGGAGAGCTCCCAGGCAGCACTTTCCATGAGCTCCTTGGCTGGAAAGTGTGAATTGTAAGGATCATAAAGAGCCCCTTTCCAAGGAGTCTGGTGAAGATGTTCTCAGCAGCACAGCCCAGCCTGCTCCCCCCAGCAGGACCTGTGCCCTCTGAGGAATACTCCTTCACAGATAAGCCATCTTCTTTTGTCTTCCAGAAAAAACAGCCCCTCTTTCCCAGGGCATCCCCCAGCTTCTATTGCAAATAGCAATTTGTCTTGTGCTAATGCAGCCCTCCCACTCCTGCCAGGGGTGGGATTACAAGTGCACTCGATACCCAGCTTTAATCTGATGCCAGGATTTGCTTGTGGAGCTGTGAAAGACCTTTTCTATTGCAGGCTCCTGACCATGTTTTCCTTCCTCTCAAATTTCTGCTATCACATCCCTACTGTTCTTGTCAGTCAGTTGTTGGCCAGTTCAGATATTCTGACTTTTTTTTTGAAGAAGAAAACCCATGCATTTTGGGATGGAGATGAGAACTCTGGCTGTTCCTGTAAAATGCCAAGGACGGGTCTAAACCCTCAGTGAGGTGGGAAGGACGCACTGGCCCCCTCTCCATGGGGGCTTTGCTTCTCTGCAGTACTGAGGGGAATGCAGCTCATTGGCAAGGGCTGTTCCTCCCTGAACCAGAGATTCCCTTGCTCCCATGGGAAAAAGAAGCTCAAAGGGAAAAGCTGTAGGGCTGTGTCTATCCTATTGAGGATATCCAATGATTTAATGGACCCTATTTATTACACTACATAAATAGGTAAAATTATTCTGTTTTCCAAGTCCAGTGCTGATTTCCACTGTCTCCTTCAGTGCTAATCCCAGCTGTATCCACCCAGCAACAGCAGAAACAAATTGTCACAATGCTTAGAGAAGTTCTCTGTACACTCAGTTTTACCTGGAGAAATTTAAGGAACTGTAGTCTAAACCCACATGTCCTGTTTCATTGGGTACTGCAGCTACAGCTGCATTTCAGGCTGAGATGCTCACACATAACCCAACCACATTTAGATTTGATCTCATGCCTTTGGTTTAACTGCACAGGATAAATACTGCAGCTGAAGAACAGATGTTCTTAGTTTTGTTTTGTTTTTAAAAAAACCCCAGTGTTACACATCTGTATTTGCAAGATTATTTGATCAGGCAACCTAAATATGACCTGATTAAATAATCATTTAAATAGAGCTGAACCATTCTCCCCCCCCCACCTTTTTTTTTTTGCCAATATCAATCCAATGCAAATATTTTGCTGTGAAGTCTCTGTTTGTTTCTAGAAGTGTTCCAGTACTAGAACTCCATTTGTGAAGACGGCAGAAACAAGCAAACCCTCAGCTCCAGCAGCTTTTGTTTGCCAAGGTGGATTTTCCTTGACCATTTCACATGGCCACGAATCTTCCTGCCATGTTTATGCTGGCAGTCAGCAATGAGCCCTGGTAGCTTCTTCCTTCACTGAGTCCTCTTGTCTATCACTGCAGCTTCCACTGCTTGACCCTTACTCAATTAAGTTTTTTTTCCAGTGACTCAATGACTTTTTTTCCAATTCTATTCAGCAGTCTGGTCCTCAACAAATAAAAGGTGTGTTAGACTATATAGCAGCTAATAATTGTGTCTGCAGCTCTGTAACCACAGTGTAGAACTTTATCTGCCAGATTAATACCAGTGCTTCCTGAATTTAAATAGACTACAAATGATGTTTTGCTTGGCATGCACTTATCTGACATCCCGTATCTTCACTGCTTCACTAGTGTTACTTGCAAGACAAGATAATCATGATATTTAGAAAATACTGTGGCCTGTGATAATTTTGGGTTTGACTTTTTTCTGAGTAGTGAAGAGGGCTGACACATTCTTCAGTATATGCAGAAAAATGTATGCTAGGAGGTCATGACTTCAGCTTCTTTCTTCTCTTTCTTCTTTTTTTCTCTGAAGAAGAATTAATGGAAGTGCTGGGTTAAGTGCAGTTGGACTTGATGATCTTAAGGGTCTTTTCCAACCTAAATGGTTCTCTCATTCTAAGATCTCTTCGGTACCTGCAGGCACAGCTTCTTGCAATGATGGCACAGTTGATGCCTCTGTGTCACTCACCACTTCCCTGTAGTTACAGATGTCATAAAATCATAGAATGGTTTGGATTGGAAGGGCTCTTAAGGGTTTCACACTCCCTGCCACGGGCAGAGACACCTTCCACTACCCCAGGGTGCTCCAAGCCCTGTCCAGCCTGACCTTGGACAATCCCAGGGACAGGGCAGCCACAGCTTCTCTGGCTAACCTGTGCCAGGGCCTCCCCCCCCTCACAGGGAAGACTTACTTCTAATCTAATGCTCTCCTCTTTCAGTTTAAAACCATTCTCCCTTGCCCCATCGCTAACTGCCTGTGTAGATATTGTCCATGCTCTGGCCTCAAGGAGGCTTCTACTCCAGCCTTACCTGGCATGCTGAATTTCCACCTCTCCCCAAACAATTCAAGTTGTGAAAGCTGTGACAAGCTTTTACAAAAAATCTGTTTTGACAAGCTGCACCCCACGAAGAGGGTGTGTATCACTTTCCCTCTCTGCTGTCTGGGTGGGGCTTTTTTGCCCCTGCAGTGTGAAGGTGAGGTTACTGAGACCATGGGAGTTGCTGCTCCTGCAAACAGCTCTGTTTGAAGCAGACCACTGGACCAGGACAGGCATGAGAGAAAGTGTTGCAGCCTTTGCAACTTTTGTTTGGAGTGAAAAGGAAAATACACAGCGATGGAGGGGCTCTTGGCTTTGATCATTACTGGTTCGGGGAAATAAAAACATAACCCAGAGGGAGAGAGCGAGTGGTGTAATAATGTCAGGTCAATCTCTTTGTTATTTTCCAACATCAAAAGGAGCTGTGGGAGTTTAGCTTTTATTGCCTTCCCCTTTTGTTTTCTACTTTTCAGCTTTCTTCCTCAAAATCAATGCAGCCCTCTCTGGACTCCTCACACCCATGTGCCCCAGCTCCTGCCAGTCCCCAGCCCACTGCAGGCTGTGTGGCACGGAACTGGTGTAGCACACTGGCCAGGGGTGCCTGTCACTGCTCAGCCTGCTGGGTGCTACTTTGGAAGATACATGGTAATAATCCTTTCTTCAGTGTCTTGAGCCAGGGTTTACTCTCTTGGCAGAGCTCACCCCACCGTGTTTGTGGAGGATGTTTGGGTGCAGCCAGGACAGAAGCCTGAACACGGCTCCCTCACCCCAGAAACGTGCTGATCAGCATCCATCCACAGAATTCCATTAATAACCTCTTTTCCCTTCAGCACCATCTCTTGTGGTTTTTTCAGCATCATGAAGGACTGAGCCTGCTGTGCTGGGGAAAACCAGGCTCTGAGCTTTAGGGCAGAACACAACCTTCTGTGGGGCCACATCTTGATTAAGTAGCTGGACAATGCCTGGAAACTCCAGGCAGGTGGTAGAGTGGACAAATGGGAATAGGAGCAACCAACGACCTTTCTGAGCTGAGCTCACATGTTGAACCAGCTCATCCTTCCCCTGTGTGAAGCTGCAGCAGCTTCAGCCTGTCTTGGCTGCAGCTGGGCTGGCTGGCATGGCCACTCTTGGCTGCTTGGCCCAGAGTTATGGATCCTCGAGGATAACTTGCATGATTAGTTGGTCCATACTGTGTTTTGTGAAAATAATCAGTTAAAACCACACAACTATTTTAAAGATATTTGTGTCCCATTGAGAGAACGGAGAAGGAGGGAGCAGTGACATTGGGTGGGTGTGAGAGGGCTGTGCTGCTGGTGGTAAATAGCTGCTAGTGCTCAATTGTAGAGACCAGCAGCAGCCCACTTACACTGTCCCAGGTAAAAATTGTTTATTCTGACACAGAAATGCTCTGTGGAGCATCAGAGCTGTGTAGGCATCCCCAGTGCAGGGTTTTCTGCAGAGGAAACAACCTGTCTCTGACATGGCACAGCAGGCAGCGAGGGCTTGGCTCTGAGCAACACAGCCTGGCTTGAGTTTATCAGTGTAAGAGGCATGAAGATATGTTTACATAGTGTGATACCCAGCAGCAAGGCATCCTTGCTTATTTTATGATTCCATCAGCATGTTCTTGACTGATTATGAATGGATTCCTTGCAGGTTAACAAGCTGAAAACATTTTTGTTATGAAAGAGAGCCAAATTAAACTCTATTGAACAAATACATCTTGGATCTCTGGCTAATGAGTTTTTCTGCTGTTCAAACATGTTATGTGATATGAATGAAATTGCAGTTGAATTAGACTTAGCTGTTCATGTAGAATTCATAAGCTGCAATTTTTTTCTCACAGCTTTATTTTAGGCAGGTAAGTTATTTTTAGAGGAAATCACAGTTTTGCACAATTTGGCTATGTGAAAGTGATTATTGAAAATAGAATTTACTGGTCCCATTTTATGAAGAAATTGAATCAGAAGCATACTTTGAAATGCAAAAGGACTGATCCTTCCATGCTTCCCACCACTAACTCCTGAATAAAACACTTGTTTTGTGGTTTGCTTTGTAAAGCTGTGCCCTGTCAGGGGAGCACAGGGCACAGCTGCTGCAAGCCCAGCCCCAGGACTGTCACCAGGGCTGAGTGGAGCCCACATTTTGGTACCTGCAGTGACTCTACTCACTTTGATTTATTCCCAGCTAATTTGGTATGAATAGTATCAGAACCAGGGTCATGTCTATATCCATTAGTGATGCAGAATAGAGCTTAAAAATAATCCTCCACTGACATGCAGATTTATATAATGAAAGATGGGGCAATTCCAGATTTCTCCAGCAAACTGGTGTTAAACAAACTGCTCTGAGTGCTTGAGACCTAAAGCCTGTGATGGAAAAGGAACATTTAGACAGATCCTGTATGTGAACTATATTATGTGGAATTATTGTTAGTCAAATCTATTATGATGCATTATGTTCTATTTTCACCTGTTAAAATAAATTAAGCTGTAGCATTACTAAAAACTAAGAACTGCCAAAATAAAAGAGGGAACTGACATTTAGAGCATTTTGGAGATTTCTTATACTGTGGAAGGAATTTGTAAAATTTAAACTGAAGTCACAAGCACAGATTTTCTCCATTGAGAACATCTAGTGTGATTCTCCTGTTCTTCTGGCACTCCCCAGGATAATCTACAGTTCATAACCTGTAGGAAAAATAGACCTCAAGAGAGCAGATGACACTGATGCCCAATTCCATATGAGGAGATTTGCTGCCATCTTTTGGTAGATGCGTGTTCCAGAAATTAATGAAAAATTATCTCTCACAGATACTAAACACTTTGTCCCTCTGCTCATTCTTAACCCACCTGCAGTATCAGCCCCTGGAGGGATTTAAAATTGTGTAGATGTGACATCTGGGGACATGGTTTAGTGGTGGACTTGGCAGTGCTGGGTTAACAGTTGGACTTGATGATCTTCAAGGTGTTTTCCAATCTAAACAATCCCATGATTCTGTGATTCTGTGCACTCAGCCTCTACTGCAGGGGCAGCCTGTGAAAATTAATCTCAGCCAATGATACTCCAAGGAGCTCCCAAAAACCCTGTGGGTGCCTGTGGGGCTGGAAGGGCTCAATGTGGGGCAGGGGCTTGGCTGGTTTCTTCATGGTGGCTGCTCAGAGAAAAGCTGTAGGAAACAGGCTGCAATCTCTGCATGTTTGCAAGTAATAAAATACTTCTTTATGCCCAGAGGTAATAAAAGAATATATTTGATAATTTGGGGCAGCAGCAAGATGATGCATGGGGAGGGAGCAAGGCTAGGAGACAGTGCTCCACAAATCACACTCGTTGCTATCAGATTTACCTTTGCAGAGGGCAAAGAGCTGAGGCTGCACTTTGGCAGGGGCAGGCTGAGGAGCTGCTGCTCAGGGTGAAAGTGCACCCTTGTGACTGGGCCAAAGGGATGTTGAGGAATATCCTGTGCCCCTGCTTCCCTCCGGGGTCCTGCCTCTGCCACAGCAGCCTCCTCGCTTCCCTTGCTCCTCTGACTCCTGGAGGAGGAGCTTCAATGCACCCCAGCAGAAAGCTGCCCACTGTTTTTTTGCTGGGCTACATTTTTTCATGGGACAGTGAGTGAAATCCAGGGCAGGCTTTGACAAGCCCCAGGATGCAGGAAAAGAGAGAAGGTACCAGCTGCTGCCAGAGGGAGAACCAAGAGTGTGTTGAGAGCTGACACTTCACCCTGACTGCAACTCCGCGCTCTGGTTACAACACCCACACTCGTAGTGGTGGCTGGATCAACAAAATGACTGTGGTCAGAAGAACTTTCCAACTCTGAAAGAGACCTCTTGTTTCCGTGGGTTTCTACTCTGGTGGTAGGCTGCACATTTTACTTTAATGCAGATTTGTTACCCAGCACAATTCCTTCAGCCTTTGCTGCCTCAGCTGCCTTTCTAAGGTCAATATGTGGCTACACACAATCCTTTCCCCTCTACCACCCTGTCAAGACAAGAAATTCCTGAGATCCCACTGAATTCCACAAGCCACTTCATTTATACACTTTAGTTCAACATTAAGTTCCTTGCAGGGTTTATTTAGTTTGAACCCTGACCAAAGTTCCCAAGTGCTGTGTGTGTGCTCAGCTGCATGACTCCAACCTTACTCCCAGGCTGTGCCAGGGCAGGCACCACTCACATGATGGAGTACCGCCCTGCCACGGCTGTGGGAGCAGTGCCCTTCAGAGAAATGCTGTTGGGAAAGCAAAGGTATGAGCCAGGTAAGAGCGCAAGCAGGGAAACTTCCTCCTCTCACCATCCATTGCCACTGTGCAAGGGAGAAGGAGAGGGGAAGAACTAATTAAAAAACAAAACAAAACAAACCAACATTCCTGTGAGTGGGATGTAAACTCTCAGCAATGATTCTTTTTTTGACACAGACATCCCTTGCATGGTGGGGGCAGAAGGGTGACCAGCCAGACCATCAGCAGTTTCCTGGCTGAGATGATTCCCCTGTTTATCTTGTGGGTGATGCTCTGTGCATCCCAGGGACCTCCAACAGTGCAGGACTGGTTGATATCTCATGCTGAAAGCAGCCCAGTTCCACCTCTGCTCCCCTCTGATAGCAGAGCACTCCCTGCCTGAGTGTTTTGCCTGTTGCTCTGGTCTCAGTCCAGCTTCCCTGTAAGCTGTGAGGGCTGATTCGTGTATCTGAGGGAGAGTTGGGAAAGCCGTCAGCTCCCTAATTCATGAGAGCCTCTCCATGCCCCGCAGTCAGTCCCCACGGGGGGAGTCTTGCTGCCTCGTTGACCCCTGGCCCCCTGTCAGCTCCTTTGGACACCCACCAGATATCACACACAGCCTCACCTGCTCACAGATCCTCTTTCAAATCCTCCCTTCCTCATTTCCCATCACTCTTGCCTCAACCAGGATATGGGGAATTGAAATTTTAACAAGACGGGGAGTTAGAATTAAATTCTAAATTGAATTCTCGGCAATTCTAATTTAGCTAATTCAGACTAAATGGCGACTTCCATCGAATCAGTATAGTTTGGCTTGGAAGGGCCCTTTAAAAGTCACCTCGTCTCGTTTCCCGCAGAGCCGGGGATCCTGGTACCCAGGCGGCTGCAGGTGCCCGGGGTCGCACCGGGGCTGGCACTGGTGCATCCCGCGGATGCCGCAGCCGGGGGCCGGTGCGGTCCCTTGTGCGGGTGCGGCTGGGATGCGGGGGCTGCCCG
>VXBC01009447.1:1788372-1799397 GCA_013399945.1 Ploceus nigricollis
CCTCTCCTTCCCGGGAAGCAAAGGTCGAAGGTGGCCGTACCTGCCCGCGTTTAGCACCGGCTTGGCTCTGACATCCCTTTCACCTCGCTCCTCCGCACCTCCGGCATCCTTCTTGCGGGTTGGCAAATTCATTCTGATATGTACCAAAACCCCAAGCCTCAAGCCAAGCAGGCAAACTGATTTCTTCTTCCATTTCATTCTGCTTATTCTCAGAATATAGGTTTGTACTTGTGGGGAATAATGTCACTTTAAAAATCCCCATGTCTCTGCTTTCCACTGTGCACTGTGGGGCCACAGCAGCAGCTGCCTCGATTCTGCCTTGTCACAGCCCTTGCTGGGAACAACTCTTGCTGGAGGGGGGAAAAGTCTTTGACTCATTCAGTCTTTAGGTATTTGCAAAATAAAAAAAAGGTAACAAAAATTTCAGAAAATGGAGTGGAGCTGACTCATCATCAGTGACCAATGCAGGGTTGCATCTCTGGGGAATATTTATAGTGATTCCAGCAGAAACAGATCCCAGCTTGTTTCTCAGATGACTTAGTGAGAATAGAGGTGTGTTGCAGTTTGTTTTGTTTGGTACAGTGGATGGTTGAATAATCACCTTTCTCATGGCATTTCACCTATGAATTTTTGTCAGAAATAGGCTTTTGCACTATTGCAATGACGTTCCAGAAAAATGCCTCCCCCCAGCACTCTCCGTCAAAGGTTTGCACTGATCCACCTTTTCTTCCTGCCCACATTTTGGGGTGTGTGTGTGGGGGACATCACTGTTGGCTGCTGTAGCAGCAGGAGGATGTCCCCAGCCCTGGCACTGTTAGGATGGAGGCAGGATGCACAGCTCAGGCCCTCCTGGGCTTGGCAGTTGCTGCAGGTAGGGAAAAACACATCCACCGGTGTAGCAGATGCTCCTTTTCTGTGTGAGCTGTCACATTGTGCTGGAAGACAAAATTCCATTTAAATTACTCATCCCCATTGATATGGTGCTGGGAGCGAGGGACACGTCCCTTCCTGAGTGCACTGCCAGGGCGTGCGCTGGCCCGGGCCCTGCCATGCTGGTGGCACGGGGTGGGACAGCAGCACTGCTCTTCTCCTCCTCCGCAGGTATTTAACAGAAACAGGTTAATTTAACTTGTGGGGATGTGTTTCTGTGTTCTTCCATTGCAGTTTAGTAGCTACAGTAGCTACAGCAAGCTGCGACTTCCCCCACGTTAATTTAATCAATACTTATATGTGATAGTTTAATAAGGGGTTGCCATACAACACTGCAGATCCTAATGTGTACCCATACAATTAAGAGCAGGCTGTCTCTTTCTTTAATTCCATAATTAGTATAGCCTAAATAATAATACTTACATTTGCTTTTAAGGGGTTTATTTCCTTTATGCTCCTCTGTTTATTGGGCTACAGAGGTACTACATAAACCCTTCTTTAAATCTGCTCCATCATGCATGCAGTTCCAGAGCAAAGCTCCAGCAGGAGGGCTGGGATCCTGCAAGTGTCACAGGGACGCTGCATGGCTTTATAATGCCTGCAACAAAAGAAATTGTGGACTCCCAATCTTAAATTTTGAGTCATAATGGTGGATAGATTATATGATGTTGGCACAGTGGCAAGTTGGGACAAAAAGTGTTGTTACGTATTGTGTCTAATAATGCCGAGTATTTACAAACCACGTGCTTTTACTGGCTTCTCAAAAGCCTCGTGAATGTGCCCAACTTGATGTTTCACCTCTGTGTGACTGTGCATGTATTTAGGGGTAAGTGTGCTCTTAAATCTCTGCACAATGAGGCTGCTGAACCTGATCTGAAGCAGTCTGTGGGCATGACTTGAAGGGATTTGGGATCTGGACCATAAAACCCAACGTGTGGAGCCAGCACTGAGCTCCCCTGGGAGCCTGGGATGTTGTAGAGGGACGCTGGTGCCAAGTGGAGCTGGTGCCTCCAGGCAGCCATGGGATGTGGAGGGAGCTGGGCCCTGCTCTGTCTGAGAGCAAAGCCCCATCCTCTGTGGTGTATTGGCACAACAGACATTGGCTGGGAAATGACACTGCCCAGGTTGGGGGTCCAGAAAGGCACCTAAAAGCTGCTTCATTCCAAGGAATAATTTTCCTTTATTGAAGGAGATAAATGAAAAATAAATTAGTATTCTTTTTGACCCTGAGGCAAAAGACCCTCATGTGGGTTTTTCCCCATGCAGACAAACTGTATCTGGTTGCATAAGCCAATGCTGTCTGTCCCTCCCAGCTGTTCCTAGCAGCTGTAATGTGTCCACCCTGCAAGTAGCACCTTTTGCTACTTGCAAAAGTAGCAAGTACTATGCTACCTTCATGCTTTTGGAGACAGGGAGCTGGAATGTTCAGAACTACTGTTACCATCAAGAAATGGTACATGAGTTCAGATTTACTGGGAATAAAATGTGGCTACATAAGGATAAATCCAACCTTTTTACTTTCTTAGCCTTCAATCTGATAGACTTCCATTGTCTTCATGGGAATTTTATTCTTATAATGGACTTGATTCTTATCTTAAATTTTTAGATCATTCCTTTCCCCATATAAATATCATAAACCTGATAAATATGTGCAGGGAAAATTTAACCTAGGCATGTATGACAGTTATCAAGCAGAGATGAGTTTTCCTTTGGTTGCAGCCAATCCTTGTATTTGCCAGGGCACCCTGTGGGTTTGTTACTTTTTGGACTGAATTTGATTTAATTGCCCAGAACTGCATCATAGAGTGAAAACTTTGCCATCTGTGACACTGGAAAATACTCAAATTTGGCCTGCTGTAATGAAATCTTCACTGGGGCTGCCTCTTGAGTCCTACAGCTCCAAAGGGAACTCCTGTTTTCTCCCTGTGGCAGTTACAAATCAGGCATTCCTGGAGATATGCTCACAACAGCGCTTGGAGCTTACTCCTCAATTCAGGTTTTCTTCAGTCATCACTTTGTGCTATGGTGTTTCTTACTCAAGAAAACCAAAATATTTTCCCACTTTGAACACGTTACAGATACTCTACTTGGCCTGCTCCGTGCGGGCGTTGAGGTCCGTAGTCACGCTGAGCTGTTTGCACGGTTGGACAAGGATAAAAGCAGTGAATTCATTTCAGTCCAAACCTAATCTGAGTTAATGTGCAGGGATCCCACTGGTGAAAAGCAAGGGCACTTGGCCACGGCCATTCCTTGATCCTTTAAGAGTTTGAATCCCTGCTAAGCATGCTTGTCTTACAACCTGTGCTCGCACAGGATGTAATCAGTTTTGTTTTCCATCTGTTAAACAAGAGGCTTCTATTAGCCAGTGCAAACAGAAATAATTATTTTTCTTTTGTTCTTGCTGACAATGGCAAGGTTAACCACCAAGTACACAGCTCCTAGCGTTTTCCACACTCAGCAATTCTAAACACCTTGCTCTGTGTGTGTTATATGATTTGCCTTACAACCAGCAGGGATTTGGCTTTCAGTATTGTCCCCTAATTATAGTAATTGTCTAAGTGGAGCTCTCATGTCTCCCACTGTTCTGGGCCCAGACTGCAGCAGTGGAGCAGCCTGGCACAGCTCATGCACCTGATGAGCCTGGTCACATCCAGAGGGGATACACAGGCATCAGGGTACAAAACTTGGCTTCATGGGTTTGAAGAAGGGAAAAACATGACTGAGAAAATCCAACCCAAAAGCAGCCACCATTCACTTATGAAGAAAATATTTTGATTTTATGAAGTGACTCAAAGGGACTGTTGATAAAATAGATCTGATAGATTCTGAGATGCAGCTGGCAGAGCGGTGCATTATCTTTCAAAGCAATGCTTATTTGATTTTTCAAGTGTAGAGATTTGTAATATTTTTAATTTTTGATGATGCTAAATGGCAATATCCATCAGAAGGGTTCTCATGGGGCTGGGCTGCTCTGGCAAGGCAGAAGCATTTGCTGTACACAGACAGCTCATAGTGACTCCTGCCATCCCTCTCCTGAGTGCTGCCTGACTTTGAGGGGTGATTTCCAAGCAGGGTATTGTATCTGCTTATAGTGACTTCAGTGAGGAGCAGAGGAATTACTTACACAAATATGGTAATACTTTCTTAGGGTTTTTTTCTGCTTATGTTTTTGGGGTTTTTTTTCCCTTTTTCTTCCCCCTTTTAAAGGCTGATTTTGTGTATAAAAATTAAATCCCTGCTTTTATGTTTTCACAAAACAAACCCAAGCAGAGAAATTTAGGTGCAATACAAGCAGCTAAAACTGCTTTGGAATATTAATTTAAAAAAAAATTAACTCTTTAGCTGGTTGTGTATTTGGGGATGCATTTTAATACTGGATATAACAGGGAAGAAATGACATGCACCCAAGTAGCCTGCAACTGAAGCTACATCACAGTATGTGCCCTTGTATCCTACTTTATGTTCTGAAGAGACCGTTTGGTTTTATTTAGCCACCAGATCTGTTTTGTTCCCTCTAGGATAGGGATTCTTCCTTTATGCAATAGCAATATCCTGCTTTAACAGGCACCAGCTTGTTGTCTCGAGTGCTTGAGGCGCTGAGTGACTGCTGAAAGTCCCTATCTGATCTCCATGGGGTGGTGAGCTTGCCTGGGAGCTGCATCCCAGTCTGCAGCCAGAGAGATATTAAGGCACCCTCGTGTTTGGGGCTAGTGGGCTTGTGGGGCATTTAAAGGAGTCCCTTTCTGCTAACACTGAATATTCTGGAGTAAGAATGTCAGGCAGTTTTTTAAAGCATTTGCATGCATATATAGTAAACTGCTTATTACTTTGGAATAGCCAAAAATTTGTGAATATGGAATTTTAGTGCAACATCTGGTATTGAGAGGATTAGCTTCATAAGTATGATTTATCTCCTTTGCTGTGAAGAATTCAGAAATCTTGTCTACAAAGACAGAAGATGTGCACCATTTCAGATCGCTTGACTTTGTCTCCCCTAAAGAAATGACTTTATTTGAATAAGGGAGTAGAAATTATTGTACTTGGATAAAAAAGGAGATTCGCTTGGTTTGTTCCTCTCAGAATCCTATTTTCTCCTCTGTATATGGGGAGACAATTTTCCCAGTGATGGAGAAAATGGGATGCATTTATGTCTTTTGCAGGAGGCCACTGAACTAAGAATGTCAGGGCCTGCTGAAGATAGGAAAGTGAGGACCTCCATGGCAGTGTGGGCATCCCTAAGAAACAGAACACAGTGGAGGAAGCTGCCCCTGCAGTGTCCCCAGCACTGGGCTGTACCTTTGCAGGGAGCTCCAGTCTGCATTTTGCTGCTGAAGCAGGGTTGTGGCTGCCCTCCCGATGGCCTGACTTCACAGCGTAGTCTCCCTGCAGGCTGAATTTTTATCAGCAAGGTTATTTTTTCTCAGGTGCACAGAAAAACACTTAAAGGTCAATGTCTAAGGAGACATCTTAACCCATTAATAGCAATAGCAAAGTCAAAGAAAACTGAAGTAGAAGAATGACCATTTATTGATTTTGCTGACATAAATGTTATCCATTTGCTGTTCTGAAGGAGGGGAAGAGAGGTGTTCCTGCTGGTAGATGCTTGTTCTGGTTACATTTCCTTAGTGAATGAGTTGGGGTCCCAATGCTTTACGTCAGAATGCAGAGATCCATTGCGAGAAACAGGAGAAACATTTCCAAGAAACAGTTTGAAAAAAACATAAGTTCATTCATGCAGTTACACTGATAAGAAAACAACAGTTAACTCTTTGGAAAGGCATAGATAGTTCCTTTTCTTTTAATATATATTAGCTCTGCAGCCTGTTTCACATGTTCAGTGGCAAGTACATGGTCATTGCTGCTGCTGGATCCTGAGCAAAATGAAATCACACTGTTTGCAATAGCTGCTTTCTTCAGGCTGTATTTAAGTGGTGGGTGGGGGATACAAAATTAAAGGGGCTGAAATGGGCTGAAGTTTCTTGTTGCTTAAATGAATTAAGTAAATTTCTGAACACTGTAGTTTCCTTTTTTTTATTTCTTAAATTTTCCTTTCCAGAAAATGGCTGTTCCACCTGCTTATGCTGACCTGGGCAAATCTGCCAGAGATATTTTCACCAAGGGATATGGTAAATAAAGCCAAAATAAGTTTGGTCCTTTGCTGTCTACCTGATTCCTGAAACTAGGATTGTATTACTTTCCTCTGAGAAGTATTCCAATTACTTCCATTAGAATCCACAGAATCACAGCTTCACATTGCCCTTGCTGTTTGGAAAGGGAGGGTAACTTACTTTTCTTTGATAAAATTCTTCCTGTTCCCCATAGAACTGTTGCTGGTTTTGTGAGAAAATTCTGTGCTGTATTTTGGCTGTGCTCTTGTATTGATGAACAGGATCACTGATGGCAGTAGTTTGCTTATGAACAGAATGCTGCTCACTGTGAATAAAAGTATTATTACCTAATTTGGTCCCAGATGTATTACTGAGGTCAATAGGATTCATCAGTCAAGTGCTATCTGAAGTGAGTACAAGCTGCTTCTTAGAAACACATGGTTTGATAACTGTGCCCTTGGTTTAACTATTTAATAGTTCACAGGTGATTTAGAAGAGAGTTTTAAGAAATAAATCAGAAATGCTTTTCAAATCAACATATATATGATTCGTGTTTTTTACTCACTTTCTAGGTTTTGGGTTAATAAAGCTTGATTTGAAAACAAGATCTGAAAATGGACTGGTGAGTTTGGAAGCACATTGAAATGCAAAACATTGCAGTGTTTTTGTGATTACTGTATATTTCTTTTTAAAATAAATATATTTGTATTTATATGAACTAATATTTAACAAATTATAATGACTGATACATTCTACAAGTATAAGCATTTGCCTGATTGCATATATGTATCTATTGACAAATACATATATGTATAAATTATTTTTTTCTTTTAGGAATTTACAAGCTCAGGTTCAGCAAACACAGAAACAAGCAAAGTCAGTGGTAGTCTGGAAACAAAATACAGATGGGTGGAATATGGATTGATGTTCACAGAAAAGTGGAACACCGACAACACACTAGGCACTGAGATTACTCTTGAAGATCAGGTAATTTTTGGCTCCAATAAAGCAATTTGCAAATTCATTTACACTGATGTCTAATTAGAAATCCAATCACTGAATTTCTTTTCTCTTCAGCTTGCACGGGGCCTGAAGCTGACCTTTGACTCCACCTTCTCTCCTAACACTGGGTAAGAAATGAGTAAGCTAAAGTGACAAAAAAGGCATTTTTAATTTTTTGTCCTGAGATACCAAGACAGGTAATAATCAACCTGTGTATGATGAAATCATGTCCATGTCGCTTACACCTTAGTGTTAATAATCCCTTTATAATCCTTAACTATAGCAAGCAAACTTAAACACAATAGCTTGAAAATTATAGTTAGAATTAGAGAGTGAAGAAAAAGTTATGGTTTTGCTCCATTCTGTATTTCTGGCCGTGTCAGAGGATGAGCTGCTGCCTTAATAAAAGCCCTAAACAAGTCAGCTGTAATGCAAAGCTTAACGAGCTCCAGGGGCCGGTTGGCCACCGCTCTGATAGGCTGACACAGAACTGGGCTCTTGTCCCGAGCTGAATTTATCATCTGAATTCTTGCAGGCCACAGTGTGCCTGGGTGGTGGATGGGTATTTCTGACATGGTGATTGGATGCCATGTTTTATGTGGGCCAGAGGGATTAAGCAGCAGCTGTAGGTCTAGATGTTGGTTTATTTTTTTCCCCTGATTATCTTTGTGCAAGCAGTGCTGCCAGTGAGTCAAAATACTGTGCATATCAGTTTCCCAGAGCAGCAGACTGCACTGCAGACTCTCAGGGTAATAGTCCCAGGGGAGCTTTCACCTTGTTAGATTAGTGTTAGATTTAGTGAGATTCAATCCTGGTGTGACCTGGCTTAGTTTGACAGTGATGCACCATGTCTGAATATGAGACTTCTTCTCCCCCTCCTTATTACTTACTGACTGTGAGGAATCTTTCAGCAGGTAAAGTCATTTTTTGGAGCACTCTGTGTTCTTACCTCTGTGTCTGTGACATTGGTGGGAGAGGTACTGCTGACTTCTACAGAAGTTGCAGATGAGTGCTTTTGGCACTCCTGCACTTTATTTCTGATTCTGCAAAACACAAGAAATTCTTGGGTCTGAGCTAATAATAATAAAAAAGAGATCAGTCTCTGTGTGAGTCTGATACAGCACCAATACTGTTCTTGGAGGTTGTTTTTGTTAGCTGACATGAAAGGTTGATTTGAAATTTCAAATTAGCCTGACTTTTCCAGAAAGATTTCAGTAAAGATTTGGTCAAAGACAGAAGACACTTGTAAGAAGAGAAGAAAAAAATCTTAAATGAGAGTAGCTGAACATATTAGACATAACTCTCTTGCCTTGTGAGAGTCTGCACCCTTGATGAAAATCAACCTAAGGACACATGAGAAAATACTGTTCTGGCCAATAGTATAAAAATAAACTGGTGACTCAGGAAAGTTTATTTCTGCCTTAACCTGGCAGCTTTCTGGTGGCTGTAAATGGCTGTAACCATTAAAGTTCACAAAGTACCCTAAGGAGAAATGGGGATGTCAGAGCCACTGAAGCAGCCTCCTTGCTTCACAGCAGAGATTTTCACAAAGTAGTGATTTCCTAATGTCTGTCACAGTAAATAAAATTACCCAATTTACTAGGATTGTCCAAAAATTGCTTGTCTGGGACAGGCAAAAGTTTTTTTGCTTGGGACAGGCAAGCAAGTTCACTAGTGTGGACTTCTGGTGGCAAACCTGTAAACTTCTAGTTTCCATTCCTTCCTTGTATGTACCAAATTTCCAAAACCATTGTATCAGTTGGAGATGAGGATAAGGTTTTGTCACTTCCCATCTGTGTGCAGCTGCTTTTCAGAAGACAGTCCAGAAGTGCTTTGTAGGGCACCACACTACATTTTATAGCTCATTTGCAAAGAATTCACTGTAGCTGACTTAGGATTTTGTAAAGGTGAACACTGAGAAGGTGACAGACATATCCTGTGGCTCTCTAGGGATGAACACGTTGTCTTCAGAAACTATTACACTGAGTTCCAGTAAGTTATATGATGGAATTGCTACTTACAGGTGTACCTTTGCAAAGATATGATATCTGTCTTTTCAGGAAAAAGAGTGCTAAAATTAAGTCGGCGTACAAAAGGGAGCACATCAACATCGGCTGTGACATGGATTTTGATATTGCGGGTCCTTCAATACGTGGAGCTCTCGTGCTTGGCTACGAGGGGTGGCTGGCAGGCTACCAAATGTCTTTTGAGACAGCAAAGTCTAGAGTAACCCAGAGCAACTTCGCTGTTGGCTATAAGACTGATGAATTCCAGCTTCATACTAATGTGTAAGTATTGGCAGACAGGCACTAAAAAGGAATTTGGAAGGATTTTGCTGCTTACTAAACAATGAAAGGGTCAGAGGTTCAGCAATGGTGAACAAGGGAATTAATTCTTCATTAAAGATGTCAAGCTGTATTTTTTTCAGCTGCATTACCTTTTCTTTGAGTTGTATGGGTGAGGGAGTGCATGATGGAAGGAACTGGAACTCACTGAGAACCCAAGAGTCCAGTGTCTGTCTAACATATAAGGACTGTTAGAATCCATTAGTGATATAATAAAAAAAGTAAGTTATAAAAATACTCTTTGTGAAAGCTGAAATAAAAACAATGCTTTCCTTTTACACCTGTCAACATCAAAAAAAAAGATGGTGGTTTGATGTGTAGATGAAAGAGTTAATCAGAGGATGAACAAGAACAGGCAAAAGCGAGTGACTGGAAGAGACAGGGACTGGGTTTGTTTTAGTACTGGGAGGGATATGGTGTAAAAGTTTATTTGGTATTGCAACTTCGAATAATCTATTTACACAAGTATTTGTCCTTTCTGAATGTATCAACAGTGGGAAACCAGGATCAAATTCATGAAAACCTTAACTTCTCTGTCTCCTGTTCCTCCTAAAAAGGCAATTTATGCCTTTGGGAAAGACAGTTTTTTAAGATTAGGCAATTCCTAATCCATTCTCCTGGCCCCCCCTTTCCGTGCCCTTGGGTAATTGGATATTTTGCATGTAGCAGAGCTATTCCAGGCTGTTTCCATCTGGGGGCTGAACAACAGTTCTGCCTTCCTAGAGCTACTTCTTCAAAGGCCTTCTGTTCCGTTTCATGCTGTTTTGCAGTGATCTGGTTTAGGAAGCTCCCGCTGACTTACAGAACAATTGAACCCCCACAGCCCAGACAGTATGTGTTTGAAGGATTGCCAAAGCACAAAAATGTGGGCAGAAAACTTCCATCACAACAATATGTGGGGTCCCCTTCCACTCAGGAGTTAGAAGTTACTCCTTCAAGCGCAATGACTTTCAACTTAGTTGTGCTGTAGCAGTTCAAAACATTGTATTATTGGCTTTTGCTATAAAATGCTGTGGTTATTATTGCTCTTAATTAAAGCAACAGCAGAAACTAATAACAGCAGTGGGGGCTCAGATCTGTTTCTTGTATTCCTGAGAGTCTGCTTCTCAGGTTGCTGTTATTGTACAAAACTATAGATGTACGATACAAATAAAAATCTTATTTATTGTTAATAATAGATTAGTTAGGTGGTTGATGTATTTCAGCTTTGAAAATGTGTCAGAGCTTTTATATAATTCCAGAAAGAGTTGTGTATGGAACTCCCCTCACTAGGCTGCTTGGTTTTTACATCTACACAGGTCAGTGTTTCACTGGGATGCTGTGGTAGAGCAGATAATGTAACTAGGTGGGGCATGAAGCATGTTTTTTTTTGTTCCTGGCATTACACAAACTAGCTGGGGACTAGCAAGTTACTTGCCTTCAGGGTGCCTTAATATATTAATTTTCATAGGGGGCTAGTGTTATTTTTTTAATATAACTACATTAAAAGTGCTATTATTGGCATAAAAAAGTGCTATTATTACTATTAAAAAGAAATTTACTTTATTATTATTATTATTATTATTATTATTACTTAATAATAAAAACAAGGGAGGTAGGGCTGGATAATTTCTAGTTTTAAATATGCCTTTCCTCATTTT
>VXBC01009447.1:1799427-1810735 GCA_013399945.1 Ploceus nigricollis
CCCCCCCCCCAATGTTGCAGGTCAAGACAGAGCTGTGTGGGAACCTTGCACAAAATCTGCCTGTATAACCAGCTCTCCTCAGTCCTTTTTAATTCCTCCTTTTCTTGAGAGCCAAGCACATGCAGTTAATGTGAGCTTCAGTCTTATCTGAAGTAAGTATTGTAGTGTTTTTCTGGAAGAATTGCTTTAACAATTGAAAAGGCTGTTGCTATTGCTTGAACTTCTAAATAGGCATATCACTGCTGTTTGTAAAATTGTTATGAACTAAAGAATATCAGGCCAAAGGGGTAAAAGGGAAAAGATCCTAAATGTACCCCTTTTTGTAATCACTAAAGGTCTGGTGTACTCTAATAATTGGAACCAGATTATTTCACAGTTTAGAAATAACCCCAAATCTTCATGGGCTTTAAAGCCTGTTTTCTACAATATGTTTGTATCCTCTCTTTAAGAAAATAAGCAAAAATGGAAATTCAGATGCTCACTGGTTTATGAGGAGTGCAAGGCCTTTAGCAGTCTTTTGGTCTTGTTTTTATGATCTGCATGCTCTAACTTTTTGCCTTTTTTTTTACCACACTTTATTCCTGTGTAACATTGGGGCAGTAGTAATTGGAAGTTGTGCTACTCACCATTCAGCTGTGGGCCAGTGCTCTCTGCAAAGCAAAATTAATTCCATTTCTGTTTCTAGTCCATAGACCATAGCACAGATGTACCATAAAGACTGTTGCAAATGGAACTCATTTGCAAAAGCCTATAGACTTTCACATTCAATTGGCATCTTCACCTGTGATACAGTTCCTCTGTGTCTGGTAAAAGCATTCTGACATGGCAGTTTTGAGATGACTCAGGCTCTGTGACTGGGGTACAGCCCTCTCAGGGCACAAGGAGACATTTGCCAGGGAAAATAATTATTTCAGAGTCAGACAGGGAAAAATAAATCTCTCTATTACAAAGATTCTCATCTACAGGAAAGGGAAAATTAGAAGCTGTCATCGTTGGTCTAATTTTTGATAGTTTGTAATGAGTTTTTTTCAGTTTCAGAAGTCATTGAAATATAATAATCTGCAATGAATTGAGGTGTCTAAAAATAGCTTCATAACCAATCTGGCCTAATGTCTCTATATTAGTTGTTACAGGGATATTTAATGAGGTGTAAGTGGATGTTGTGCAAATACAGCTCTTACTGGAAAAATAAAAGATGATTGTTTTGGGGTGCTGTTTAAAACGACACTAATGCATTCCTTCCAGGAATGACGGAACGGAATTTGGCGGCTCCATTTACCAGAAGGTGAATGATAAACTGGAAACTGCTGTGAATCTGGCTTGGACAGCTGGAAATAGCAACACTCGCTTTGGAATAGCAGCCAAGTATCAGATTGACCCAGATGCCTCTTTTTCTGTGAGTCCTGTGCATGTACATTTATATGCATTTGAAAAGAAGTTCTTGTAATGGAAATGGAAAGCAGCCTTTCCATCAGCAAAGCACGGTCTTGATGCAGTTCTGTGCTGTGTAGTTGGATCTGTTTGTTTTGGTTTTGGCAGCCTGAGAGCACAGCTATTGGATTTTCCTTAAAAGAGACACAGAATGTTTTATTGTATTACTGGGCACTATTTTGAGACTGTTTTTGTGTCAGTCTGGAAAAAATTAAAAATTATATTAATAACCCATTCTTTTCTACAGTGACTGTAGATTCTTTGAGATTTGGGATTTAAGTTGTAGAAAAATTAACTCTAAATTTATCTGGGATTTAAGACTTGAAATCCCTACATGCTTAAAAGCTGTTGCATAATTCTCAGGCATGGAGAACTTTGAAGAAAGATACTAAATTATTTACTGTTTATTACTAAATAATGCTTTATTGTTTCCCTTTAAGGCTAAAGTGAACAACTCCAGTCTGATTGGGTTAGGATACACTCAGACTTTAAAGCCAGGTAAGTCTATGCAGAAAAAAGTCAGAATCAATAAAGTGATACTTTAATCTTGAAATATCAGAAGTTTTTTGGTGATAAAGTATGATGGGTTTTGTAAGATTGCTCTTCTCGCTTGGCAAGCCAGTGATGAACTTTTCTAGGGACTGTTCCGTTAATTTTGGATATCTATTGGAAGCAGAATTATTAGAAACCATTGTCCACTGACCAGTCAAATAGTTTCTCATGTTGATATAAAAGATGTAATTTTTTTGTGTCACAGATCAGTAACTAATTTTTTAATATTTCAGAGGCTTCCTATTACATAGTTTATTTTTCTTAAAAATGTGACTTTCTCAAGGTCCCCTGGCCCAGGAAGAGGGCAATCTTTCTGCTGCAAAATTGGTTTTAATGTAGTGTAATAAATCTGCTGCCAGAATACTGAGCAGATTGACATGAGATATTACAGCAGATGGGGCTAGGGCTTTTTCATACCCAGATTTTAAAGTGGTTTAGAAAGGTGAGTATGTATCAAGGTCCCAGGTTTTTGTAATTCTGCACTCTAAAATTAGATTAATCAGTAGACCAGCAGCAGTGAATTGGCTCAGACCTTTAATTACTCGAAGTGATAAAAAGCAGAATCTATCATCATGGTTTATTATAAATTTCATAATTCAGAAAGATTTCTTATCTGCAAATTGTTTTAAAATGCCCAGTCCTTCCAAGGCCAGCTGCCAAATCCCATTAATTTGGCTTCCCAATAAATTAAAGCAGTAACAGACATGGCACTTTCTGAACATAAAGCTCATTCCAAGTTTTAAGTTGACTTTTCTCTCCCTTTTCTCTTTTGCAGGTATCAAACTGACGTTGTCAGCTTTGTTGGATGGCAAGAATGTCAATGCAGGGGGTCACAAACTTGGTCTAGGATTGGAATTTGAAGCATAAGGAGTGATTTCACAATTGCTAATCTGAAAATACA
Organism: Ploceus nigricollis; assembly: GCA_013399945.1. Taxonomy (NCBI): domain Eukaryota; kingdom Metazoa; phylum Chordata; class Aves; order Passeriformes; family Ploceidae; genus Ploceus; species Ploceus nigricollis. The sequence continues at coordinate 1,802,312 of VXBC01009447.1, forward strand.
GCATAGCTACCTTCAGAAAATAGTGTACCTTTCAATGTTTTGTCTGGGGTGCAAGTGTTGCTACGTATCTGTCCTGCTAGTCCTGGTTAAAGACAGCTAAGCTTTAAAAATGTTAAAGAAGTGGAGACAAAATCATGAATAAAAAATCCTATCTTTTTTGCTTTATGTAATTGCTCATCTCATCTGTCAGCTGCCATGTGATAAGAAGAAGGAAGGTGTTGATTACCTCTACTAATATATTGATGGCACAAGGAATGTGATAATGTGTTATAAAACCTGGGAATTGCAGACCACTATATTGTACTGTTCATTATGTAAGCAAAATGTTCTGACACCTAAGGTTTCAGTCAATGAGGGAATGTGCAAAATTGTCTGAAAAAGGGATTTTAAAATTTATTTTTTTAGGTATGTGTTTCATTAATGGTTTGTCTTACTTGGTTATCCCACACCTACTGCTGTCTCCAGAATGCTTTAGGTTGTCTACCTTGTCCAAGTCCTTGTGGAGGAGGTTTGATGTGACTCAGCCAATACTGCCTGTCCTGTGTTGTGGTTCCTTCCCCTTGCACTGATGAAAAAGCTTGTAAAATGGACATAATCGGGGAAGAGTCTTTGCAACTGCAATCACATAGTTGCATCACTAATTCTAAAACGGAGTTTTCTTTTATTACCACTTTTTTTTAGCAACTAAATGGGTACATTTTTAGAGAGTCTTCCATTTTGTGTGGAACTAGACCCCAAAATGCTGTACTTGACACTACTAAAAATGGATAAAAAACCCAAACCTGACTTGAATAAAATATTGAAACGTCATCTTTTACTCTGTCTTTATATTAATTGTGAAAACAATATAATCTACATTTGTGGCTCCAGCAGAAGGCTGATGACATCTTGGTGCATGTTTTGTACCACACAACCCAAAAATACTTAGTAGAATTAAATTCCAGATGTGGCACTGTTCTTAGTGCTAAGCTCTGACAACTGCACATTACATGTGTTTATCTCATGGGTAAAACAAGCTAACGTGGCTTATTTGCCCTTTATTACAGAATTCAGTAAGTGAATTACCTCTCTACAAACAAATAAGTGTGGGCAATGAACAGTTATGAGCTTGGATCTACTTCAGTGGCTGTTCATTAGTATTTGTATTTCTCAGTGTTCATGGCCGTGGGTGGCTGCAGATGGCAAAGCTGCGGTGCAGGATGTGCCCGATGAGGCAATGCCATTGCGACAGTGAGAGACTGCAGAGCCACCCCAGCGCCAGCCCACAGGTTGGGCAATGCTGACTTCCCCCTCAGCGGGAGCCGTTCCTGAGTATTTCCTATCTCAGACATTTATCCAGCGCTGCTGGGAGAAGTGGAGCCCTTCCAGACATCACCGGTCCAAAGAACCGTGTGCAGTCAGCTCTCAGGAGCATGGCAGATGCAAGCAGTGAGAGGACCAGAACCGGTTTAAAGCTGAGATTGGAGCATTCAGATCAGATATTGAGATATATCAGAAAAAGGAAAAACCTTTTCACTGTCGGGGTGGCCGGGCATTGGACCGGCTGCCCAGGGAAGCGGTGGAGTCACCACCGCTGGAGGGGTTTAGGATCCGGCGCTGGGTGNCGAGGCCGGGCGGGGGGGCTGGCTGGGGACTGTGGGCGTTGTGCGGTTGCCCCGCCGGTCTCTCTCACCGGTCTCTTCTGTTGGGCCTGGAGCGCTGTGCGGCCTCGGCCGGCGCGGGTCGTGCCTTGAGGTGATCGGGCCTGTTCCTGGGCCTGGCCCCTCCTGGGTCTGTTTGGGGCTGGGCTGGGGGCAGCGAGCGCTGGGCTGTGCGCAGGGGAAGGGCAGCGGGGGGCGGGAGGCCGCCTGCCAGGTGCGCAGAGCTTTTGTTGCTGTGCAGAGCGGTTTAGCTGGTCACTTCATTCATCAGACTTGGGATTCTAAGTGCCTGGTTTTAGTCTCCCCTCGCCTAGAAATTAAGCTTATGTTATTCTGCAAGTTGGCTCCTAGTTAAGTGTTTTCTTTCTCCCCCTTAAAACTACAGACGGCTGTAACCAGAGGCTGATAAGAAATGCGTGCTTCAGGGGCAGTGAGTTTCTTTTTGTTTTGGATGGAGTACTGGCTGGGCAGTGAAGAGAAAGGAATTAGTGAAAGAAAAAAAGGGAACTATTTGATCCATCAGTTCCTTCCGTGGTTGTCAGTCAGTATCTCCACACCAGCTGTATTTGTGTTGCCCCTCACCTGCTTTAATGGGTAGGCAGTAAGAATTTGGGACAGAAACCTGTAGGAAACGGAGAGTTTTTAACTTCAGGAGTCTTGAAACATCTTGTTTTCTAAAAGCAGTTTTCCTGGGAGTGAGTTATGTGTGGTGTTTGTGTTGCTAATTCTGTCACCATGATTGAACATTAGTATCTGTTTCTGAAGCTGAGGCATCCCTGGATCTAAAATCATCTGACAGTGTTGTGTAATTGTAAACAGTGCAACCACCGTTTATAATGCCAAATAGTTTTGGGTACGTATCATAAATCAGTTGTGTTTAGCTGCTAAACTTCCAGCTGCTATTAAAACAAAAACCCAGGCATATTTTAAGAATAGTAGGAAATTGCTCTTTCTCAGTCTGAAGGTGCAGCAATAGCCACTGGGAGTCCCTTGCATTTAAGCATATATCTTTCTAAAACTTCAGTGTTAAAATGAATTCAAGGATAATTTGAAATGTAAGGCCAGATACAATATAGTTTTATAGGCCAAATATGCTTGTTTGTATTTCAAACAGTTTAGGTATTACTCTCTAATAGTTTTTGTCTGTTTGGGGAGGGTAGCAGTAAGGTTGACCTCACTCAAATATGCCAGCTAGCTATAAATATGAAATTATCTTGCAACTGCCTTTCCTCATATTTATCTCTGCATATGCAACTAGCTGTCTTAAACCTGAGGAGAGATCAGAATTCCCTAAGCTTGTCTTGGATAAGAACTGAACAAGTTAATGTTGGTATGATAATTCAGAGGAGTTGTTTTTTCAGCAACAAAAAGTGTGTTAGATGTGAAATGGTTGACTTTGAATTTCAGCAGGGAGGCACCGTGGTGTCTGCTTCACATGAGATGAGTCTTCTGTGTTTTACAGTTGGTTAGAGAGTAATTCATACTGCAAAAATGTGCCATGTAAACAAGAGCTCTGTTGTAACTGAACCTCAGCAAATATACAAGTTCTGTGAATAATGTGATTCAGTGTCCCCTCTATAATATTTTACTTACAAGTAACCTGACATGAGCAGTTGGTTGAATGCTTCATTTCTAGAGTCTGTGACTTTCCCGTGAGCCTTGAAAGTGTTTAATGAAAGTATTGTTGCTTTTGTAAAATGAAAAATTAGTTTGGCGTGCCAAAATACAAGGCAAGTGTGGTTTCCTGGTTTAAATGAAAATGCAGGCTGAAAGTCTAAAGTTTGTTCTATATTTTTTAAGGTGGCTCTGGATTTGAATTTGGTAATGATTTGCTGCAAACATTAATAATTTGCTAATTTTTAGGTTTAAAAAAATTGGCTATTAAACTCTCTCTGCATCTATTTTTTACTGTCCTTTGGATAAAGAAAAGGGACAGTGGGCTCTGTATCTGGATTTAATGCTCACCTCGTTTTTTATGTAGTTTTGTGAAGCCCTCCCAGCATTGGAGAGATGCTGAATTTGCCTAAGGGTGCATTGTTACCCTGCTCTTTCTGACTCACTTCATTACAGTAACTGCTGCCAGCAAAAGGCTTTCCTCCCGGAGCATGGCAGCGTTTCTTTTTAACCCATGGTTCAGTAGTTTCATTTGAGGTAATACAAGGTTGGAAATCTGTTTCAGTGTCTACAAATCCAATAAAAATTAGTGCCTGGGAAGAGGTGCTGCTGTCTTGTGTCCTGACTGACGGGGACTTCGCAGCGTCTTCTCATTTTTGTAGGTAAAACATGCAATGGTGAAAGATGAAAAACTTAACTGCAGGAAAAGCTTTTCTGAGAACATCCTCCTTTGTAGACCTCAGCTCATTCTGTGGGAAGAAGAATTTGGTGATGGAGAAAATGCTAATCATGTATGATTCTACAAGATGTCATGAATCCACAGAGGGGAAGGATGACATCTCTTTGAAGTTCTTACGTCTGGAAAACAGGCGTGCTAAGTTTTTCAGGGATGCTTTGCTGCACTAATCCAGAAGGCATGTGCTTACAAACTTTAGTTCCTGTCCCACTCAAGACTTTCCTTTGGAAGTTGCCAAAGTGCAGGAGTATGGATTTCTGCATATGAATGCTAAGTTTGCAGTGTGACATACGCTGTGTTCTTTATGTGATTTCTTGTCTATGAAGGAAATTTGTGGTAATAGTTTTCTGTCAGAGAAGTCAGTGCCTTGTGCATAGTGCTGATTGTTTCTCATCTTTTTCTCAGGTTCTGTGAAAGCAGATATGCTTACAAAAAATATTTCTTCTACAAGTGAGAATGAAACACTGAGTAGATCCCAGAATTTGACAGACAGCTTGCAGAGTTTAACCTCAGCAAGAAAGGAGGCCAGAATCAATTCAGTGACTGCAGGAAAGTCACCTACAGCAAACGGCGACTCTTCGTCACCTGTTGTCCCTGCTAGTCCAGTATCACAGGTGGAGGTTGATGCTTCCGAAGATACTAAAATTGAGGAAGAAGATCTTCTAACAGATTTGAAAGACACACTAAATAGTTCCCCACCCATCATAAAAGAAACTATGGAGTCAGATGGAGATGACTATGCTTATGAAATGACACCGAATTCCAGATACAATCCAGACCTTCTGGAGATGTCAGAAGACGACAACTCTGACACCATCAGTAATTACAATGAGGAGATCAAGACCCTTGATGAGAAGATAAAAGCTGTTTCTGTCTCAGGGTTGGATGAAGAAGAAGACAGCCATTTCTTTTTTCATCTGGTTGTAGTTGCCTTCTTAGTAGCTGTTGTTTATGTCACCTATCACAATAAGAGGAAGGTAGGTGTGCTCTGAAAGGATGGGAGAAACAGCTGGAGTGTTTAAAATAAAGTTGCATTCCCTTGTACACATTTTTAAGAAGAGGAACTTAGCTTTTTGAAGAATGAAATCTTTGACCACCTAGTCTTGTGGTGATACTAATATGGAGGTCATTAGTGTCATTTTTACCTGCACAATAATATGAACTTGAATAAAATATTTACAATAAGAAAATGAGTTAATTGGTAACATCAGTAATCAATCAGTGCACTAATGGACACTGGCAGTGCACAACATGAATTCTATAAAGGAGACCTAAGTCAAGTGGGGGTGAACAATTCACTTTTTTTTTCTGCACAGGAAAACAACAAATTAAGGGAGGTTTAACTGCAAACGATGTGGGAATGTTCTTGTTATGATTGTGATAATCCTAATAGTCACTTTAATATGGTCTTTATATCATAGACATTCTGGGGGTGTAACTACAAACTTTTAGAAAATGTTTAATGCTGCTTCCAGTTTTACATAGAGAAGCTACTAAGTTACTATTATCAGGTAAATATTTCTTCAGTACAAACTAATTCTCTGTGTCTCAAAAATAGCCTGATTGTTGTTATTCCAAAATATATTGCTAGCATTAAAAATTAACTTCAGCCCAACCAGACACAAGAGAGGTGCATGCACAAATTTGCATTAAACCACAGATTACTTTTTAGATATGAGGAAAGTTTAGTGTTTATCTTTGGGGGAGAACAATGATCTGCGTGAGGGTTTGCAGGACTCTGAAAAGAAAGCAGCTAAAAACCCAAAACCTTCTTTACTGTGCAGTGGCCTATTTGTAATGTGTGTTGCCAACTCTTTATAGGGGAAGATGTTGAAGACTGTTGCATTTTGAAAATTTATCTGAGAGCAGTTCAAATAAGTGATTAAAAAATGCATTGTCTTTGCCACAGTAATGCCCTTGCCAGCATGGGGGGTAAAATCATGGTGTCAGTACTACTGTGAAGCTGTCAAACCCAGAATGTTTCTGCACAGCATCTATAAGTTGTCCTGTTTTTCTTTCAGATCTTCTTACTGGTGCAGAGCCGAAGATGGAGGGATGGCCTGTGCTCCAGGACAGTGGAATATCATCGTTTAGATCAAAACGTTAACGAAGCGATGCCTTCCCTGAAAATAACCAATGACTACGTGTTTTGAAAGCACTGTGACTTGAGTTTGCTGAACTTATCACTCTTTGCCTGCCCAGTCATGTAATGATATTCAGGTATTCTAAATAAGCTGCTTGTATGGAAATGAGATGTACTCTCTTTGACCTGGATGTTTTGGAGATTAAATCTCATGGAAGATCAAGGGCATGATCCTTCTGTTTGCTACTTTGGTCAGGTTTTTTATCAACTGTAAAGATAGAGAATTTAATAAATTAGTGCTCTTTCCATTCATTAAGCATCATTCCCTTCTGTCTGGAGCAGTCTTAATAGTCATACTACAAAAAAATAAGCATAAAATATTTTGGGTCTAATAAATTAATGACTTTGGCATCACTAAATCAAATTAATGATCTCTTTGCTAATCACTTACATGGCTCATAAATTCCACTATATTGCAAACTTAAAATATAATGACTTTTTTCTGTGCTTAAATTCTGATGCTGCAAGTCTTTCATCTCGTTTTTTCCTGATTCTGTTTTTTTGTTGCATAATTTGATCTTATTTTGGCAAAATAGCTAGAATGGCAATTTAATAATTTATGTATGTGTTCATGCCGTAAATAATTTAAAAATAATTATGTATAACCCATTTTATTTCAGAAGTTCTGTACCATATATTTCCTAAAATGTTTAAGGTGTTTGTGAAGGTATGCAGCTTCTTGACTGTCCTTTTTTTTCTCTGATGCTATTTATGATTTCATTGTCATTGTAATTAATGAGTGGAAAACAAGCCTTGTTGAATAATTTTACTAAAATGTAGATAGCTGACAGGCTTTCAATACATCAGAGCTTTCTGTTGAATTTTAAGACAGTTGGGAAATGGCTATGTGATTTGTTATATTATAAATGGGAGAAACTGTAAGAATAATTTATTTGGTTCTTTTTCTGACCCAGGTAACAGACAGGTGAAAGTAAGGGTGTGGGGACTGCCAGTCTGTGGACAGTGCACTCTCATTTTTGACAAACATTTATGCATTAGTGTAAATCAAGTTACTGTTATGGTAGTTTTTTTGGGTTTGTTTTTTTTTTTTAATTTTGTCTTTTGTACTTCCATTATTTATGTTTTCATGAGTTGTAAAATATAAAATTTTAGTTTTCTGTACATTCTGTTTGTGATTTAGTTTTCAGACTGATACGTTTGTAAATAATGGTGAATCAGAACCCCATAATTAATGACTTGGTATTCAAGTAGTTATGTAACATTTGGAAACAAATCAATTTCACGCCTGTTGGCATGAGGAGTTTGAAGNGGGGTGGCCGGGCATTGGACCGGCTGCCCAGGGAAGCGGTGGAGTCACCACCGCTGGAGGGGTTTAGGATCCGGCGCTGGGTGATGTGGTTTAGGGGTTACGGCGGCGGTGCTGTTGGAGGGTTGGTCTGGACGGTCTGAAAGGTCTCCCAGCCCTGCTGGTTCCGTGACCATGTGACTCCAGCAGTCAGTGACCCCACGGTGCCACCACCACCATTCCACAGTTCCCCGCTGCTGTGACGCCGCCGCGCTGCCCTCAGCTCCTGCGCGCGCCCCGCGCCTTCCCGCCCGTGCGCATGCGCGGTCGCCTCACGAGGGGCGGTGCCATCGCCACGTCCGCGGAGGGGGCCAAGATGGCGGCGGCCGGCGGCGACCGGCGAGGGCCGCCGGGCCGCGCCCTGTGCTTGCTGCTGCTCTGCGGCTGGGCCCTGGCGGCCCGCGGGGAGGATTCCCCCGGTGAGCGCCGCGAGGCCGGGCGGGGGGGCTGGCTGGGGACTGTGGGCGTTGTGCGGTTGCCCCGCCGGTCTCTCTCACCGGTCTCTTCTGTTGGGCCTGGAGCGCTGTGCGGCCTCGGCCGGCGCGGGTCGTGCCTTGAGGTGATCGGGCCTGTTCCTGGGCCTGGCCCCTCCTGGGTCTGTTTGGGGCTGGGCTGGGGGCAGCGAGCGCTGGGCTGTGCGCAGGGGAAGGGCAGCGGGGGGCGGGAGGCCGCCTGCCAGGTGCGCAGAGCTTTTGTTGCTGTGCAGAGCGGTTTAGCTGGTCACTTCATTCATCAGACTTGGGATTCTAAGTGCCTGGTTTTAGTCTCCCCTCGCCTAGAAATTAAGCTTATGTTATTCTGCAAGTTGGCTCCTAGTTAAGTGTTTTCTTTCTCCCCCTTAAAACTACAGACGGCTGTAACCAGAGGCTGATAAGAAATGCGTGCTTCAGGGGCAGTGAGTTTCTTTTTGTTTTGGATGGAGTACTGGCTGGGCAGTGAAGAGAAAGGAATTAGTGAAAGAAAAAAAGGGAACTATTTGATCCAT